>VNJO01003204.1:0-15485 GCA_008042535.1 Drosophila tani | reverse complement strand
GACATTTGGATGATCAAATGCGAGGGACTGAGACTTGGGAAGAGTCCCAGAATGTTTGCACTTTGGGTGCCACCGATAAGAGCGACGACGGCCACAGCCAGAAACAAAAACCGAACCATTGAGACCGTATTCTTACTGCAGAATGCTAGAGTCTGATGCCTGGTGGCGCTTTATATTCGATCGATGACTTATCTGTTTGTTCCCGATAGGCTAGAATTACATATTGTTTGGGTTTGTTGCGCTAGGTTGCGATAACCAATTTCGCAACCAATTCCGATTATTTTAGTTAAAACGCACTGATAGCAGGTTCCTTATCACAGTAAACGTTATGTTAATCTTGGCTGCCAAAATAAAAAAGTTTTCTAATCATCAGAGACTTCATATTCTAAAAATTTCGCCAGATACAAAAACACATATAATGTCTTTTGATTCTTTCCTCTATTCATTTTTTTCCGGTTGGATTTTTTAAATATACATATTTGCAATAGCAAACAGAAAACCTCTGTAGATAAAGTCATCCAAGTCTGCAGCTAAAACGCGCCAACAAATAATCTTTTGTTGAATTTACTGTGAGCGTCAGTATAAGTTACAATCTACTAATTGTAATGCTAAATGTATTTTTATTTTAAAGTTGCAGTAGTGAATTACTTCTTCCGTAGAAACATAGAACATATACAATATACATGCAATTTGGCCTGCGATAATGTACATAAATCTTAAAAATCTTAAAGATAAGAGCCATAGTATCTATTATGTAGCTGAGAGTCATTAATAAATCATCAAAAATTAAAATTACCAATTCTTATACCCGTAAATTATTGTCATGTGGTAACTGGTTAGTCGTTCTGATCCTGTTTATCGGCCAGTTGTTCGCGATGAGGAATGCCCTTCTTAAGGATCCCCAGTCCAGTCTCAGTCCCGAAACCGATTGAATGTAAGCAGATTTATCAACATGAATAAATCTATATTTCATTTGGCGCATACCCTTAATTCATTCGATTATCTGCCGCTTAAAACCCTTCCCTCCCAAGTCCCCTCAGCGAGACAGCGAAACTAATGGCATTCATGTGCGTGACGAAGGCGGAGGGCGTGGTCCTGAGGGGCGTGTGCACATTTTCATACGCATTTAATCGTGTGTGTCTGCCCTGCAAATTCTTAATGAACACTGGCGCCCGTACGCACGCACTCGTGGAAATAAATATTTATCGGCTCTGTGGCGCGTAGCTTCCTTCGCTCCGTTGCTGGTCAGTTTTCCGGGTCCACTGGCCGCCGACCATTCATCGTCGCTGTCGTCGCTGCACCGAAGTCCTACTTTACGTATGTACACGGGCCCGTCCTTTGTTTCGACCTTAAAGTATAATTCATATTTAAAAGCTGTAGGAAAATAAAATTTTCAAAACAAAAATTAAAGGCTGTGATTGGTGGGACTCTGAAACAATTGAACAGATATCTTTAAGGCTAACTGATGTCGGAATAATAAATGCTAGTACTGTATTGCGAATTATCACATAGCCTTGCTTAGATTTCGGAGCGAAAGAAGGTGTAATTGGAGTCTGTCGTGCCTAACTCCAGTCAAGGGTGACGGAATGTTTGCGAGAGTCTGGCAACACTTCAACTTTAATGAAGAAAACGCTGCCCCACCAAAGTAAATGTCAAATATTTGATTAGCCCCATTAGAACAACCCCTCTAGCGGCCCCCGGGGATCCGAGCCCACCCACCAACTGACCCACATGCGTGGAGGGAGCCGCAAGGGTTGTTCGCTCCGAAGAATACTTCATTATAATTCTCGCTCATTAACCCATGTTTTCCATGTGCGCCTTTCGTGGCTCCCGCCCCCGGGCCGGGTCGGGGCTAGAAAATGGGAGAAAAACACTTTTCATAATTAAGCATTGTAATTTTTGTTTGTTTCGCTTGTTGGGGGTCTTCGCGGTAAAGGCTTCATTTTCACTCTGCTTCTCGATTACTGCTCCCCGAGTCCGTTCTCTATTTTTTTGCGGACCCAAAAAACAAAAACAAAAACAGAGGGCTTTCCTTGATGGACATATGATTGCTGTTGGATTGTGGTCGGGAGCTGCCTTTTCTTCCCAAATCATATTTCATTAACTCAAACTCACTTCTGCTTGCTCATTATTCGTATTTTCATATTTGGGCGAAAGGTGAAGGAGCTGCAGGATCAATTGGTATAAATTCAATTTTAGCCAGGAATGGGACTTCCCAGAGTGTTTGACAAACTTGCCAGTTATGCGTTCACAGACTTTGGCTGCTCAGGAATTTTCAATTAGTGCAACCGAAAAATGTGAGCTCACTTGTCACTTGGCTCGCTCTGAGATGGAATTTCCATAATTATGCACAACAGGCGGAAGCCGTTGAATTTACATTCGTTTTGCAGTAAATTTAATTAGAAACCAAAGTTTTGCCCGGCTCATGTCATATCAAAAATGCGCTTTCCCTTGGCTGGGATACGCCCTTTGCGCCGTCGGTAAAGGGCACTAGTTTCAGACCGAAAATGTCTATAATTTCTGTGTACATGGCAACCGAGAGCTGTTGCCCGCCTCGCCGCTAAACAGCGCCTGGCAGTGCTCTGCGTTTTAGTTATTACTACCAACTATAATTTAAAATAAATGCCAAAGTAGCCGAGGTCTAAACCGCAGAACATCGAGCTCCTCAGCTCGGAGCCGGCTATTAAGCCCACCCGAGCAGGCTTCCAGGAAAGGAGTTGGCCAACTCTGCCCCCCACTGGAGCCCCCACCGCTGTGCTGTTGGCTTTATAATAAATTTATAAATTAAAATATGAAAAATGGTCGCTGCGTGTTTTTGCCAAACTAAGAAACAAAATAAAAAGGGAAAAAAGTCGAAACGAAAGTCGGAAAATGCTCTGCTAAGAGCAGGGAAAGCTAAAAAAGCAGAAAAGTAGTAAGAAAAGTGGGTGAGTTGGGATTGGGGTTGTGGATTGTGGATAGGTCATCAGAGTGCCGTGGTCGAGTGGTGAAGTTTGGCCAAAGCAGCTGCCAACTTTGTGATGTTAAATGTTTTCATCCTTCAGGATTTTTATTGAAAAAGCATTGAGGGCTTAGGAGATTATGTGTGCATTCATTGTTTTTGTAGGCAATGTGGGACATGTATGTCGAATGCCTGGCCTTAACCTTTAAATTATTCCATAATCCCAGAGCTAGTTGCCTGATTCATAATTATGAATGGAATCAGAAACTGATTCTCTCCACACACGAGTCCAGACTTCCGCGAACTGACCCCGATATATGCTAATGACATTTCAATTTTAGTGTCCAAAACATATAACTTAACGAACTGCCAGGCCCCGAGCATCCCCCGTAATTCAGGGATACCAGAGAAAATACTGCAAAATACACTGACACATTTTAAACTTTCTGGCAGGGCGGCGAGGGGACAGGAGATGAAATAAAGTTTCACTATGGGAGTCCTCATCCCGGAGCGATGCGAGGTCGAGGGGCAGGCGAGTGAAAGCAAACGAGGAAAGAGCAAATGGCCGAGAGCATCAGCAGGACAAAACAAACACATCCTCGTCCCCATCCTCATCCTGTTTAGAGGACACATGTCCACCACCACAAGCGCCATTCTGATTAGATTTTGCTGTGCACAAACATATATGTCACGGCGCTCGTTGTGTTTTGCAGGAAGGTCACCACCGTGGGGTATTCCACCGCATATTCTGCCCAAGTTGGCAAAACATATATATTTATTAACATTAAATTGTGTAAGGGCCCTGTTATTCCTCTGTACTTAGGAACACTTTCAGTTATGAGTTGCTAGTAGTTACCGACAGAAATGGCCCATAGATAAGGAGGTCCTAGAGAGTTTTAAAGCGAGTGAAAGAGGTGGCTTCTTACTGCAAGCTTTAAGGTTCCTTCTTCCCCGTTTTCTAATACCATTTGAAAGTAAAATGATTTCAACTCCGGATCGCCTTGCTTTGTTTGTGGCTTGTATACAAACTTCAGCTGTCTATTAGTGCTCAAGAGCCTTTGAGCCCCGGTCGCCGCTGGCATTGTCTGCCTCCGGGTGGCAGCTGTGTGATTTAAGGTGCTGGCGGGGACGCTCCCTCCTCGGCCCACTTAAAAACACGGATATAAAATACAAGAGAGTGTAAAAACTTTCGCCATTTTCTTTGCAACTTTCCGTTGCATTTGCACAGAGCAAAATGTCTTTTTGCCAAGCAGTCAGCGGTGCATATAACTCAACAGGGCCTCGCCTCGCTGCCTCAGTGCCTCCTTCGCCCTGCCTCCCACATCTTCCATCCCTCCCCAATGGCTCCATCCATCTTGGCAGCGCCCTGTGGCGGCAACAGCTGCAACTGTGCTGGACTAAGCTGAGCGTGAAAAAGAAACATTTGCATATCCTGTGACCCACTTATAATCATTTTTCATACAACGTGTGCAGCAACAACAGTGGGGCCGCCAGTAGCGCCATCTAACGTGCAATATTAGCCAAGAAGGCTGATGCAAAATGAGGTTATGTTTGCTCTCAGCCAACTATCCAGTCTCAGCCCCAACCCCCGAACCCCTACCCCCAACCCTCAAGCCCTCAAGGCAACCGCACACAGCATCATTTGCATAAATTGTGCATGTTGGGGTGTGGGCACCCGAAAGAAAAATAAAGTTACCCAACGAACGAGCAGGAGTTTTTCCTATAGACTCCGGGCCAAATTATGGAATGAATTCTATTTCGGTGCTCATTAGCGTAGGCACAAAGTGTCAGCGTAATTAATAATCAAAATTGGAGACAACAAAGATGAATCGCGAGCAGAGTGCTCAGTATTTTTATAGCCTCCACACGCCGCAAGCTGGAAATTTATTCGTCTGTAATTAATCAGGGGCCGGGAGGGTCGGAGAAACGGGGGAACAGGCTGCCCAAAGTGCATCCTCCGGTAGCGAACACATATTTCATTTAATTGCTTTCGAGTGGAAAAAAATAATTTAAAAATTAATCAAAAAGCCTGCAATTGCATCGACATCTTAATCAAAATAATGCGTTCGTTTATTTATCCGAATCCTTCGCCGCAAACAAGGCTGGCCTCCTGAATTGGGTCAACAGCTCCCGCTGCTCGCAGCTCCCTGCTCGCTGCTCGCTGTCCTGTGCAAATAATCAGTTGTGATCAAATTTATTTCGGGCGAAACCAACCGACATATCCAACATTTGTGCAATGCTTTGCGGATTGCTCATGCCTCGCTTTGGTTTTGCTATTTGCTTTTGCCTTTATGCAGATTTGCACAATTTACAATACAGGACTCTCATCGCACAAAGCGAACTCTGTGAAGCGTCAAAACGTATTCAAATATTCTAATCAAGTTTTCGCTTCCCTGCTCGGTGAACCAGCATTTTCTCATAAATATTTTAAATGCCCGATAAAGGTATCACAGTAAGGCAACTTACCTGTGCGAAACAACGTAAAGCTTGAATAAACCTAGTTGCTGAGTTACTGAGTTCTTTTTCCAGCAAACACTTAAAATAATGTCCTCGGGTTAATTAATGTTGCGTTCTGCTGAAATATTATAAGGACTCGTTTGAGGAGCATTTAATCCAACTTCACGCACAACCTTGACCCAAAATGTAAACATCACCGAAAGTTTCGAGCAGGAAAAATTCGACTTATGCAAATTGCGCCGGAGCCGCCAACTTCATCGAACTTTTGGCCAGTCAGTCAGCCAGCCAGCCAGTCGGAGCGAGTCAGTCCATTCATCCCACTCCACTCCCTCGCAGGCATCGCATATATCAATCGTTCTAAGTTTTCGGTTCACCCCGAGAACGTGACATGAATGGGATTTAAGTGATTTTAATAGTTCACGTGCCGCTTTTGACAAAACGCCGACCGAGAGCAGCTCGGGCATGCGGTTCCTGGACGGGAAGGAGTGAAATTTTAGGCAGCCTGCTGCCACTTTCCCAGCGCTTCCGCCTCCCACTTCATCCGTTTTCCATCCAGCGGAGACAATGGAGCCACCGACCACAATTTCCGCGCTGCACTTCCCACTCCTCGCACCTCGCTCCTCGGCGGTCTAAGCAAATTCAATTGCCTGATTTGATTTGTAAATGGCGTACGCGGGAGGCACGTGACTCAAAACTGTCAGTTTAGCTGGAAATGTGTATTGTCTTTCCTCAACTTCCGCCGAGTCCTGCTAGAGATGTTAAACTTAACTTGGAAGTATTTCATTTATTAATCAATAGATTCAAGAAATTGTACTATTGGTCCATTTTAGTGTAACACAATTATTAGCGAAAAGAGAAATTATGTAAAAGTAATATTTAGGATTATTAGTTTAGGGAAAGTATATGTTTTCCTTAAGATCGATTTATTTATTTGCAATTGGAAATGGGAAAATATATGTATTCAAAGGTGCTTCAGAAATCACTATAGTTTTTAAATCACTTCAAAAGGTGTCCAAAACTATGCAGCAAAAAGTTTTTTTTATTGCATACTTTTAGATTCTTTTCAAAGTAATATCCAAAATTCTAGTGATTTCTGAGAAACCACAAATAGATGGTACAAAAATTTGTAGTAAAAGTGTAGTAGAGTTTCTTGAAAAATTATACATTTTCATCACTATGTTTAATATATAAAAAATTTAAAAAGCATCTAATAGAAAATCTAGAGTTAGAGTTTTCTTTTAGATGCTATTGATGCTAATTTTTTGCTAACCTATTGACGGGGCTTTTAAAATTTTTTATACGCAAACATAACCACCACTTGTCACAACATCTAATTTAAGAACTTTTAATGTTAAATTCCCGATCGATTATCTGACTCATTGGCTTGTATTTCCATAGCCACATCGGCCAGGATCGGCTTACGTTTGAGGTAAAATTTGGTCATTTGTCCATCTCTACCTTCGGTACCTTCAATGCCTTCTCGCATTTCTTGGCTCCCTTTCGCTTTCGGAGTGCAACGCGTGTAATGTACACGCGCCACCTGACTTAATATCAATTTCGGCCTGAACCCTCCTCTACCTGGGCTCGTGTTCATTTTTTGTTTTTTTTTTTTTTGGTAGCTTCTTGTCTCTGAAAAGTTTTTAAGTCAAATGAATTTTTTATGGGTCCAGAGCGCTCGCTCGCTTGGCCGGTCGGTCAGGTTGGCTTGCCGCTGGTCTTACGTGTTCTGAGTTTAAATTCCAGCCTGGCCGAGGTCCACAGCGACTTGATGTTGGCCCGCTCCGAGATAAATGGTTCTAAACCGCTTTTAAGTGAGCCGAGGAGGGCAACAATTTGCAAATTGAACCGACTCGGCGGAAGATGGGTTGAAGACACAGGTAACGGAGGTGCCAATGAGTTTATGAAGTCCTCCTGGGGGACTTTGGCCGGAATTAATGGACTGGGACTTAATCACACAAACACATATTTGCACTCAACCGACCGAGTGGGTATGGCGGCCCGTTTTAATTTCAATAAGATGTTTCCGATTCCCTCATCTCGGGCCCGTAATCCAATATGCATAACCGCAACTTTTCCGGACCGCAGCTTATATTGCCAACTCTCCTGCTAATTGCGTCGTGCATAACTCCGTTATCACACCTCCCACGTGCCGCCCTCCACAAACTTCTGCAAAATTCATGCAGTTTATTAAATGCCTAACCAGGCTTGTGTGGGTCCGACTCTGGGGGAATCAGACCCCCAGCTACCAACCCACATCGAAACTATTGGCCAGAAAGCGGTTAACTATAGTTTTCCGAGAAGCTGTGGCGACGCCCGGCCGACTTGTCAGCTTGGTTTGCACTACACACGTTGATTAAAGTCTCGGCCGAAGAGTCCACTTAGCGGCGTCTAATTGAAATCCTGCCTAATTCCTGTTTATGGCCCAAACAATGACAGGGATAAAGCCATCAGGCCGGGACGGAGAGGAGGGGAGACGAGGGCGCCTAGATAGCTGGATTGCCTGATTATAAACTGCAACCTAAGACATGGCAATAATTTCATAATTTAATTACACTTAACCTCGTTGAACCTACGCCCCCGACGCAGCCCCTTGGCAAACTTTATGCAACTGCTGCTAGTGCGAGCGAGTGTGTGTGCAGTTGCCGGAGCTGAATTTGCGACATTTTGCCAGTGAAAACGTATGCATAAATAAGTCGAGCTCTGGGCCTCCCTGCGACTTCGACCTCTAACCCCGGGCACGCCCCCTGCCTTCATGCCTTCGGGTCGGTCGGTCTCCGATATGTTCGCCACAGCCACATAATTGTCGGCAATGTATCTTACACATGCAAATTAGATGCAAATGTTAATAATCTGCGTGGATGAATTTTAATGAGCAACCAAAGTGTTTTGGCGACTTGTCGCCGGCGACGTCGACCTCTCCCTGGGCCGCCTCCAAGTCCCCAACTGTACAGGCGAGCGAGTACGACACTTTGGCAATGGAAGTGTCAGACATGCTTCATGCTGTATGGACTAGTGTCCTGACCAGAGCTCGACACTTGGTATTTCTTAAGGGCTGAAGGCTTCTGGAAACGCTTCCCTTGAAGCGGTCAAGAAAGTGGGGAGTTCTCAGCCATTAAATGTTGCTCTGGTAAAGATGTTATCAAAAATTTGATAACTTGTTTATAAAATTAAACAAGAAATTTTATTAAAAATGTTCTTAAGTAAACTACATATTTATCTTTAACATATATGATCTATAAATTAATAGGAAGGCTCTAAGAATTATATTTTCTAAAATGATTTGCTAATTCTTTCCTCATAACAGTTTATTTGTGCACCCAGAGAAGATTTTCCCTATACCCTCACCTAATATATTTAATTTCCCCAGCAGATGGACTCCTTCATAAGTAAAAGGACTTCCGCAGCAGTGCCATATTTTAATTCCCATCTTGTTACGCAGTCGATTTGAGGCGGGGAATTTTTACGATCCCCATTCGGAGCTAACCCCAGCGGCTTGCAACTGGCAGCTTGCATCCCTAACCGGGCAGACATCAAGTGGCTGCGGCTAATTAACGCCGCTGTAAAGATGCGTCGCCGGTGCAAGGAGCGCGTAAGGAGGGAAGCAAGGGGCAAATGCCATTAGGGAGGCAGCGGAGAACACACGTGCTCTAGAGCCGCAAGATCTGCAGAGTGCGGATTCCTATCGGAATAGGGTTTCTGGCACCTCGATTCCATATTTAGACGCGACGAACCGGGCGGCGGCGTCTGTATCGTTTCCTTTTCATTGCCCTTTTGTTCAAGGGGCCGGGGAAATCCAAAAATGAAAGCAGATGTTGAAAATCAGTGGCACATTAAGGGCCGCTCATGTGGAAACTTAATTGTTGCCACAAAATCAAACGGAACTCTGCAGGCGCAGGACTGGATCTTCCCGATCTATCTTGATGTAAGCTGTCCCTTCCGCCGAGGGTGTTGGAAATGTTGCCAAAATTTATTGGCTTCTCGTCGTGTTTGCTTTGGCGAAACTCGGGGGCAAGCCCGTAAGTTTGTATTAACAACATGGGTTTATTTTGTATTTTGGCGACATATGTCCGGCGCACCAATGATCACTCAAAATCGACTGATTGCCTGCAGCTGACGCAGGCAATAAGTGCGGTTCATAAGGGAAATATGAAGCTGAATGGGAAGCTGACAAGTTCATTCTTCATTAACATCGGGCATCGAACGTAGCAGCGTGCTAATAAGCTGAAAAATTAGATATTTCTTTATTTAAAAAATACACAAAGACCAGGGACCAATTGGAGGCTGCTGTCACCAATATGCCACAAAGAGCCTGCGACTTGCCAAGCAATCGAATTAAAATTTAAAAATTATTAATAATTATGAATCGTAACCAGCACCTCAAAAACCTTAATACAAGTATATGGTAGTTCATTCAGTTAAAATGCATTCAAATGTTCAAAATACTTAACGGAAAGGGTGTCTCATTTAGGCGTATGTTTAAGTAGTAGAAAATATGAGGTTCGTTGTGCTTAAATTATGATTTTCGATATAAAAAATCCTAGATCCTAAACCTGTTAGGATTTTAGCTTCGACAACTATCTTCTTCGTCGTATAACTATAAGAAAGTGCATCACGCTATACTTATTAACAGTGATTAGCTTCTAGGATTAGCACACCGATTACTGCCCTGAAAATAGCAAAGACCAGGCCCTTTAGGGTACCTAAAGGATCCTCCTCAATTATCGGATCATCCATTTGTAACACCTATCGACTTTTGCGTAACTATTCGATCCCGTGCGTTCCATCGAGCACCCCGCTAGATTGCATTACATTCATTTCGCAAATTGCCACTAAGAGCAACAACAAGAGTGCATGAAATTTCAACATACGCTGCACACATGATCCATTCCCAGATCCTAGGGAGGGTGGATGAAGCGAGAGAAGGAGGAGGAGGAGGAGGAGGAGGAGTTTTCCGTGCAATAACTGCGCAATATATCAAGCAAATACACCTGGGACTGGACGGGAAATCGGGGATGTTTTGGCTGGGGCGCGCGAAGAACCAAACAGGAAAAATAAAACACGGCGTCGTGGAAACAATGGGAAAATCCAAATGGAAATGGGAAGCGAATGCGAGAGGAGGAAAAAATTTATTTATATGCGATTAAATGCAAAAGGCAATCCGTCGGCGGGGAGGGAGGCGACGCGGACGGGGCAGCAGGAATAAAAATAATGGATTGAATCAAATTTTGGTAACCGTCCGCGGCCGGGCGGAGGAAGCAGCCACGATGGATGGTGGAGGAAACCCAAGTGGAAGCGATGCAACTGCAGGACGCGGCGTCACGTGAAAACAGCGAATGACAACAAATGGAGAGCAAATAAGAGGAGGGGTGCCGGATAAACATTTGGCAACTGAAAACCAAAACCGAAAAACAACCTTGTAAAAAGCGAATGTCAACGACAATCGCTCCTTTCGGGGGAGGTCATCCGAGCCACTTCCGTGTGGGCCCGGGCCCCGGAGCTCGTGGCTGGGTAATCCTGTAACCGAGTCCCCCGAGCCAGCCGAGCCAGCCGAGAAGGGATTAATTCCACACATTAGCCGGCTGCCCGGGTAAGCTGACAAGACCAATGGCTGGCACTTGTTAATTTCTCATACTAATTTTCCCGAATGCCACGTGGGGAGTTCCTGCGCCGCGCCGCTCCGCGGTGCGGTCCATTTTTTAAGGGGTTGCCTCTTCATTAATCACTCTGATCGGTTTTTGAGCACGCACTGCGGCCCACGCACTATTCGCCATCATTTTTTAGGATTTCGTGCAGTTTTCCCAGCGGATCTGCTGTCCATGGCCCAGTAATTGAAACTTGGTCGGCGGTGTGTGATAAATTCATGGCTAAGCGCATGATTAGCGCTTTTGCCTCCCAGAGCCGTCAAGAACAATCGTGCCTGGCCTGCCAAGAATGGAGCCTAATTATTTATCGCACAAATGACTTTCCTAGGCCCCCCTCTTCTGTTATTTCTTTGCCAAGACTGACGACTGTGATTGGCACTTTATGGGAGACATTGCAGTGAGTGGCCTAAAATGGCTGTCGGGGAATCGAAAAGCCGAAATGGAAAGACATTTCTTGTGGGGTTAGGTCGCAGATTAATATTTGAAGAATCACAAAGACTTTGTGTTCTTGCCAATAGGTCAGGAATAGCCTTTCAATAATGTTCGTTGTCTATATTTCTCTATTCTTACTCTCTAGAGCAACGATTTACGATCTTTGGGGGTACAAGATACATAAAGAAAGGGTTTAATCGAATTCCCTGCCCCAACTCCTCGGATATTTGCTCACTCACTCCATCTCTCCATTTCCGGCTGCTTCACTTCAGTTGCTTCCCTCAAATCCGCAACATCAGCTGGTCTACTTCTGCCATTATCAAAGTATCATCATAAGCATCCTATTAACTAGGTAAACACTCAAAGAAATACTTTTTTTAAATGTATAAACATATTTATTGGTTCTTCATTACATTTACATCAGAAATGTTTGCCATTGGGTCTACCACAACACTTTTAGCAGTAAATCCTTTATTGATTACACAAAAAGCATCATAGATTTGTAATATATTTTTATAAAATAAATGCAACAACAAGGGTATCCCACAATTAGCCTAAGTTGTTCTGAGTGCACGAGTCTGAGCCAGGGACTCTTCCCAACTAAGCCGTCTGGACAAATACTTTAATACCCGCCATTCTGTATTCGGCAAAGCCTGCGGCATAAAAATTAAGAAATATGCTTTTTATGCCGGCGGCGCGTACTCGTCCTTGGTCCCCGTTGTCTTCGTTGTCCTCGACACAGGCACGGCACTCCAACAACTGTGCAAATAAGTAAAAAGTAATCCTAATTACAATTGCAAGTTATAAATAAACATGGACAACGGGAAAGTAGCTGCGGAGGCAACAATGCCCGAACTGCGAATGCGAATCCTGACGACGTCATTGTAGTAATGAAAATCCCCAAGCAAGCCATAAAAGGGATAAACCTAACGAAACGAAATGAAATGAAATGAATGAAATTTTTGCCCGAGCTGCGAATGGTAACAGAGTAACAGATTTTTCAGCGTTAGTGCGAGGATAACTGACGCAAGGAGAGAGTCGCTCAACGATGTGTGTACGACCTGTGCTGATTTTTAGGGTAGTAATGGTCACTATCCCATAAAGGTCTGGCTTTATGGCATATAAATGGAGAATACTACAACGATTTAGCAAAAAGCTCTTGATAAGCTCGATGTTCTTTAATATTTCGAATTATTGAGCTGATTTATTCCGCCTATACATACTTCCCTATTAACTATTAAATATATTCTAGAGCAAATAATGAATATTAAAATCATGCTTTCTCCGGCTAGGAAGACTTGTGATTCCTTGAATCTTCACTTATTCGAAAATAACTTTCCTTCTGTCTTTCATAACTAACATTATTGCGAAGGGTGCCTTCGCTCGGGCTTAAAATATTTCGCAAACATTTGTTTGCTTGCGAGTTTTAATAAAGCAAATAACTTAAGCAGCTCAGCTCTCCGTCGGGTGCATTCCATAATTACAAATGTCAAGCAGAGGACGCGGGATAAATGGGAATGTAAGGCCGGCAGCTCAAACCCTGGAAGGGAAGCCCATTTTTGACAGCCTATTCACCTCCGGGAACAAAGAAGGGCGAACCCTTTAGAACCCTTTTTGACTTCTACAAAGGATTAACTGCATTGGCCAACAATGGATGCAGGGATGCAGGGACACAATACCAGAGGTGCACGCGCTATGGGTAGCTATGGGCTACCTGGCCACAATGGGAAGGACGAATCGCCGCATAATCAATGCGATGATCTGCACCCCTCCTAGGGTTCCAGCCACGCTTTCTGCCCTCTGTGAAGCGTTAAATTGAAGCAATTTGACTGTTTATCGTTCATCGTCAGTCGGCGTCGCACACAATGCCCGGAGGACGCCCTATTTGCATAGGAACCGCCTAAAAACGAAGTAAAATGTCAAGACTGTCCGTCTGTCCGTCTCTTCGTCTGTAGGTGGCCACTGAAACTAATGCAATTCATGTGTTGACTGTTTCCCTTCGATCCGAGCTCTCCTCGTCTCCATCCGGGTCTATCTGCCTTTTGTTTGTGTTTGCCCATGTCCTGACAAACGTCCTGTCTGTCAATTTGCATGTTACCTTGCAGTTCTATCGCCATTGAATTGCCCCCTCGCTCCCCCAGCTCCGTCCTGGGAGCTTATCAGCAGCAGCTTCCTGCCACACGTCCTTCCTCTGTCCCCCGTCCGCCTGAGTGGGCGGGCACTTGTATTTGTTTATCTAACTATCAAAGTCCTGCGTGCTGCTTGCGTAACTCCAGATTCGAGTGTGTTAATTGCCGCCCAGGCTCTCCGGGCCCTCTCACGCGCGTCTCCTTTGTGCAGTGCTAATATTTCCATTGACGTCCTGGGCTGCCTAATCCATTATTTAGTTTTACATCTCTGCTAAATGTGCAAAAATCAGTCCTACCTCGGCTCCCTGCCTTTCGTTTACACAGAATCTGCAGTTGGTTTGATTTATTTTGCAGATTAGAGGTTAAGTAAATTCTAACTCAAAGCAAAGTTGAGGTGAAAAGGCTGCCAAGACTGGCAAAAACTGGTCAGACGAAGCTGTGGTTATATCTACATCGATATTTTCCAGGACGATAAATCTCATTCAAGCGCACTAGAAGCGCTGATTCCCCAAAAGGACACTACAATTATTACCTATGTAATTTGAACACAAAAATTGTGGGTGTACCTGTTATAATAGGAAAAAATGTGTAGAACAATTACCAATTAACACCTCGCATATTGCAATACAAATGTATGCGCGTTCAGCATATTATTATTTTTATTTTCTTGAGTAAAAGCGCTTGATTAAAGTGTCTTAAGTTATATTGATTAATGAGTTCATTTCGTAAAAAATCGTTTATAATCAATTTTACCCTTCATGTAATATAAATTCATTCGACGCACTTAGAGACGCCCCCTTGGGCGTTTCAGCAACATTTTTAATTTTTATCTATAATCATTTCACGCGTTTTTACCACGCTTCACGCCCTCAAAGTTTGTCCCATTGACAGATAAAAGGCCCCTTGAGTTGTCAGCTGTCCGAAACACACAATGAGAGCCGGACAAACCCTTTTTTGGCAAATGTTTTTCGAAGGTTCACGTAATGCGATAAATAAAGTCATTCAGGGAGACGATAAACGACAACGAGCGTTACAAATTGAAAGCCTGTAAAGTGAACAGCGGCTACAGGCCCGAACAGTGCAATCAAAATAAATAAAGTAGAATAAAATAAAATCAAATAAAAACGTTCAACACTCAGCTTTGGGTAGCGACTGACAGAGCTGACAGACAATGCGACGAATTGAGAGAACTTTTCACGCATTTCCACAAAAAGCGCCCAAAAGCCAAGGGCAAAGGAGCGGAGAAGCGGAGGAGCGGAGGAGCAGAGGCAAATGAACACGTTGCCATCTTTTTTTCATCTCCGTAAATGGCTTTCAACTAATTTTGCAGCGAATGTTTGACAGGTGAGACAGCTGGAATGACCCACAAAATGAATGGCTGTCAGTCAGTGCGTCGCCCTCTCATCCATCCAGCCATTCATCCATTCGCTCGCTCTCCGATGGCGAACAATCGAAAGTGTCAATTAAAAGGCGGCCAAGTATTTGGGCTGTCCCCGACTGTGAAAGGCTGAAAATGTTATCGCACCCTTACAAAGGGTAGTACAAGTTTGATATTGATGTTTGCAGGGCTTAATAGGGAGAAAACCAGTCTCATAAAATATGTACACGTATTACGTATTGATCAGCGTTTAAATATGAATATCTGTCTCTTCGTTTTTAACTTTAATTTTATAGCCGCAAATCTTATATTATATTGGTTGCTTCTTATAATAGGGATTATGACCTGAGATCAGCTATACGTCCCAATATCCAACCCAATATTTTGACTAGTAAAAATTTCTATATCTGTAAGGGTATGAAATTGTCGGCCTGCAGCCACTTGCTTCCTTTCTCGTTATTTTATTATATTTGATTTAAGCGTTTCGAAAAGCATTCACACCGAGC
>VNJO01003199.1:0-79698 GCA_008042535.1 Drosophila tani | reverse complement strand
TTGGAGCATTGTACAGCGTTTTAAAGGAGCCTTATTCTAGGAGAGTGCTTATTATTCCAGGTTGATCCAATGCTTTGACCCACCTGGAATACACCAAGACCATCAGAAAGGTGAAAGTGAACCCGAATATCTTCTCAACATAGATCGTAGTTGAGGTTAAACAAAAATTTTGCCAGGATATTCATCCCATAACGGCTCGGAGGGCACTGTATTAAGCTAACTACAATTACTGAATTTCTTGAAAAAAACACCTATTTCAAAAGTCAACCAACAGATGCGATTAGTCTAAGCAAAACAATATTTAGGTAAGCCAAAGGAATTTTGGGACAATGTCAGCTTCTCCGATTCTTTTGGCTTACCCAAATATTGTTTTGCTTAGACTAATCGCATCTGTTGGTTGACTTTTGAAATAGGTGTTTTTTTCAAGAAATTCAGTAATTGTAGTTAGCTTAATACAGTGCCCTCCGAGCCGTTATGGGATGAATATCCTGGCAAAATTTTTGTTTAACCTCAACTACGATCTATGTTGAGAAGATATTCGGGTTCACTTTCACCTTTCTGATGATCTTGGTGTATTCCAGGTGGGTCAAAGCATTGGATCAACCTGGAATAATAAGCACTCTCCTAGAATAAGGCTCCTTTAAAACGCTGTACAATGCTCCAAATGGTAAAGGGGCTTCTATCTATCATTTCTTCAATCTCTGCATATGATTTGCTCTGAAAGTGCGGATACAAATCAATTTTCCACTGAGATACGGTGGTTTCCTTCTGTTTACCACCCATTTTCCCGAAATCTAGCTATTTTTGCTAAGAAAAAGGGTACTAGGATGTTTTCACTTTGAAAATTTATCACCATGCCATTCCAAAAATAGAGATAACGGGGAATTTAAAGAAAAAAATAGCAAAATCGATTAAATTTTACCAAAATAGTTTAGTATAACCAATAATTTTGTTCAGGAAAAATCGGCTGTTTTTTTACATTTTTAATTTTTTTTAATTAATGAAAAGAGATACGGAAGTGAAATAAAGTTAGTTTTGTTGTAAATTAATCAATGTATATGACTAAAATTTGTTTGATGTAAAAATCACAATTTTTAGTGGAGAAAATCTGTGTGAAAGTCAGACATGCCAACTGTGCCAATAATTAAGTTCGTCACTGTATAAGAAAATATAAGAAAACATTGATTGTGGCGATTTTCCTAGTTTCTCATATTTAGAAAAATATAGTTCGATCGTATGGCAGCTATATGATATTAGACAAAAAAATTCTTAACGAGGTGAGTTAAAAGTGACGGCCGCACATTAAACTCAAACAAGTGGGAAGGCTACGGTCGAGTGTGACTGACCGACTGTGAGTGAAATTAAATAGCACATGAACATGAAAAAAAGAAATTGTTGACAAATGAAGACAAATGTAGGTAGAAACATGTTAAGCAACACTCAAAAGAGACAAATGTTGCTAGGAACAGTTAAGCAACACGAACGTGTGCTCTCAACATCTCTCTCTCTCTCTTTCTCTCTTTCTCTCTCAGTTTCATACACAGAAACTTTATTGTTTAATAACTTTTATTTTATCATCCGATTTTACTCAAATTTTTAAAACACGTCCGCGAATGCCTACCTATTTATTTGATCTACTTTACTTAAGCCGATAATTACGACTACAGATTACATATATGACTACAGATTTTATGATTTTCGGGGGCGGAAGTGGGCTTGGCCAAATTTTAAAACAAAATTGATTTGCGTGCAATAGATTCGAATGATAACACCAAATTTGGTAACTCTAGCTCTTACAGTCTCTGAGATCTGTTTACTAACACGGACGGACGGACAGACGGGCAGACGGACGGCTAGATCGACACGGCTGGTGATGCTGATCAAGAATATACATACTTTATAGGGTCGGAGATGCCTCATTCTGCTGTTACATACATTCTCGGTTGACACAAATTTATAATACTCTTGTACCCTATGGGTACCGAGTCTAACAACTTTCATCCCCATTTGCAGCAACCTTGTCCTAAAACGATGCCTTTCTATTGGTATATCGCTTTTAATGATCGGACTATTGTAAGCTGTGTGACGCCCCGTTCCGAGCGCACAATACATATTGCCAAATTATCATGAAATGTATTTAGTTTATCATACAGTCATGGAAAAAATAATAGAAACAAACAACATGTTGGCGTTTGGACCAAATTATCAATTTTCCTTGAAACTTATACATATGTAGGAACGGTACTACATATTATTTGTTATTCAAAATACTGTATTTAGGTTTTGATTTTATAAAAATATCTGGTAAGATAATGATGCTATAGCCGACTTTTCCAGATACAAAGTGTTTGCTTTGGAAATAAAAATAGAAACACGATTCAAATAATAAATTAGAATGTTGCAAATAATAAGCTTATTAAAATAAATAGTTTGAGCTCATTCAGTACAAAATTCAATTTTTCGATAAAATGATCAAAAGTTGTTCTAATGTGCAAAATTAGCTCCAATTCGTTCAGCTGTATTGGATTTGCAAAATTTCGCTAATTAAAACCACTGTTGACAATTTTTCCGAAATAGTGAATTATGTACTGAATAAGGTCACAACAAAATATTCACATCTGCCACTTAAACTATCTGGTTTTTCAAAATGCACCTACGTATCTATTTTTTGAATAAGCTTCTTATTATATGACTCATAAGCGTCAACTTGAACACTTTTTTCATATATTATAAAGGAAGAAAATAAGTTTATTAAGGTATTAGTGATAAGGATGATACAATTTTTAACATGATTTTAAACAAACAATTTTTTTTTTATTTCTGGTCCAAAAAATTAAAACGAGCTATTATTGATTTTACTAAACTTATAATTTGCAATAGTCGATATCTGAGCAGATATTTTTATGAAGTCAGTACTGAAATACACTATTTTTAATAACAAATAAGATTTAAGACCATTCCTACGTATAAGTTTTACGAAAAATTTATAGTTTAGCTCCAAACGCCAACATGTTGGTTGTTTCTATTATTTTTTCCATGACTGTATATATATTTAGTGTAAGTATCTCAGTGTCGCCAGGGCAGTGCAGCGACAGAGCGGAGCGAAGAACAACGAGAGCCGGCTTTCACACCGCTAGGCGAGAAAGGGCGATCGGCTGCATTGGCGAGCGCAAGGTAACTCCGAAGCGAACTCGCTCAAGAGCTTTCCGAGTTTCAAGTCAAGTTTTGTGACCGGGAAAGAGGAGTTACGTTCGCGTCCTGCTGCAGTCCGCAAGTTTTTTCAACACGTGTCGCCGCCATCGCTCGCAAGTGCTCCACGCCGCCGCTTTGTGCCACTCCCATGTGCGGTACCTCGTTGCATAGTTGCTCATATCACCTCGCTCGAGAGTGCTCCGCGCCGACGCCGACTTCCTTGTTTCGGCACGCCAGTGTCCGCGCAAACGCCAAGTGCCACGCCCCACCACGTGCCCTTCCTATCGCGAGAGTCTAGCCCGCCACGCGCGTAGCCCGATCCGGCCCTGGAGTAAACGTTAACAACTGCGGTTTTACCCTTGTTTGCATTGGCTCTGGGCTCTCTTATTTTTGCCCCGTGCGTCGCTGATCCGGCCCTGGAGTCCATGTCTACAACCGGGACTTAACCCTTGTTTACACTTTCTTGGGGTTTTCTTAGCCCCGCCCACTAGCAGCCCCCAGGATCGCTCACTCGACCTAAGCTGGGATCAGGGTAGCCAACTTTCTCTCTGATCCTGTCCCACCCCAAATCGGTCCCAAATCAATTAATTTTCTGTAAAGAACCCTGGCCAGACTGAGACATATCACAGCCCAGGACACTACCATACAGCTGAATTCTCAGTGTAGTCGCATATTGCACACTCTTTGTGCTCATCGCCACTATGTGGACGGCCGTCCACAGTGATTAAAACGTAGTAACTGCCAAGCAGACAATTTGTCTTCTTAAGAACGAAGTGATAAATTAAGTTTGTATTTCTTAATACTACATAATGTGTCTACCAGACTTCCTTGTTGTAGAATGCTACTGCTTTTTAATATCATTTCCACCTGACTGGCGATGAACATGACCGCCTCATTCACATGCCACCCTCCAATTTCTTATTACATTCTAGGGAGAAATAAAAATGTTCGCCTTCTATGATTTCAATTTTTTAATTGAATTTCTGGGCGCATCTCTTATCCCGACATAAGCCAGTCGACTGAAATTAGAAAATTAATGAAAAACACATTTAAGCAAAAGGCCTCAGCCACGCCGCACAGTGGTTCGTTTTCCAAAAAGTCGTTGCAAAAGTCGGATTTCGTGTTGTTGAATTTAGCAAATCTTTGATACCATTCAATTAGGAATTGATCAAAAAAGTTGTGACAAAACAAAGTTTGTAAAATGCATTATAACTAAAGAACGAGATGTCCCCCATTGGATATTCTTGTTTATTATTGAAGAAGAAAGGCCAACGCTTTTGTAAGCCTAATACCAGCTCTGGGCTTCGTAAGGTTTGGAATTTATTAAGCCTTGAAAAGTGCCAATTGAGGTTGTGCATGATGAGATTTTCTCAAAATTGGTACGTAATGGAAGCTTTTCAGTTTCGTACTAGTAATGTACCGGTTCAGATGTATTAGAATCAATGGGTTTTATTTGCCGACATTTTTTTTCTCGACCAGTGTAATTGTTCATATCAACCCATGCTAACAAACTGGCACTTTGCCCCTTTTGGCGCCTTTTGGTAAAAACACCTAAAACCTAAAAATTTTTGAGATTTGATATTATTATAAAAAAAATTATGTATATAAATCCAATAGTTTAAAAGTTATTAATTTGGCAACGTGTTTTGAGCAAATGAGCCACTGTGCGCCCAGGCCGACGGTAAAATCACTTGAGCGGCTCGAATGCCAAATAAAATGGCAGTGCTCCTACCCAAATAAAGAGCTTTTGCGCCGAGCAAAAAGGAAACGAAAACGTACAAAAAAATTAATTATTACAAAAAATTTCACAACAAGTCACAAGCGGAAGGACAATAAAAAGCAATGCTGCAAAAAGAGCGCACAGAAAATAAACGGAAAAAGCGAAAATAAACGAGTCACAAAAAGCGGACTTGAGGTAAGGGGCTTGGCTGCCTTGGCTTTTGGTGCGGTCAGCACACTTGGCCCGAAACTGTCACCAAAAACCCGGACAGAGACTGGGACTGGGACTCTAAATAGGGCCGAGACTGCGACAACAAAAGGGCCAACGAGTGACTGGAAAGGATCACTTGGACGAATCGGTTTGCCGGTCGCAGCTGCTTGTCCTTCTGGCAGGTGAGCCAGCAACCAACTTTTCCAAAGTACTTCCCCAGGATTTCTTTCAACAAACGGAATTGTTTGCCCTTCCCGGGGGGGTATGGTAAAATATTACTCTAAATTTAAACGATACTGTTAAAGACTTTTTATTACCGGTAATGTAATTCGCTATTATAAGAATTCTAATTGTGAGAAAAATGAAAAAAATTTAATTAGTCAATTATAGCTTTTGTGCAAAAATACGTGGTCGGCCTGGGGTTTTTTTTTTATGCCCTGTATTTTTATAATTTAAGTACATATATGAATTTTTACGTTTCATTGAAATAATGTCGTGTAACAGATATGTATTTAGTTTACATATCATTAATAGCTCAAATTCAGCATTGGCACACTTTCCGTTTGCGGTTCACTAGAAATACCTACAGGGTCTACCTGCAACCTGGCGGTGAACACGCTGAAGGTTGAAGTTGGAGAGGTGAGCGTCGGATACTGATAAGGAAATGGTCCCTACCTTCTAAAACAGCTGAATATACAAACATGATACTTGACTTTGCCAAGATGTTTATTGACATTTATTTACTTTTGACTTATTGTCTTAAATTAAGCCGGCTTGACATTTAGTTCGCAAGAGACTTTACCTAGCACAATAATGGATTTTTAAACATAATACAGGATACCAAACATTGGATCCAAATAATAGCGTTTAAACTTATTGTTGGAGAACTACTATTCTTGGCAATTATGATTATGATGATAGCTACTTACCCGTCGCTCTGCTCCCCTCCCAGCCGACTGCTGGCCAACGAGTTCCGGGTGCTCTCCCGCTCAATGCCTAGAGTGGTGGTGGACAGTCCCATGACGGCGGGTCCGTGGCGACCCTTGGGCGAGATGGTGGTGGTCTGCTGCTGGTGGTAGGCCTCCCTGCTCCCCGACGGGTGCAGCTGCTGGTGATGCAGGGACGGATGGAGGGCGCCGTAACGCTGCGGACTGCAGGGAAACTGCAGGTGATTGGAGAGGGAAAACTCGGACTTGGTGGGCGAGCCGGTCGTTGAGGAGGAGGCCACCGATTCCAGGCCGCGGGAAAGCTTTAGCATCTCGGCTCCGAACTGATGGAGAGCCGTCATCGTCGTAGGCGTGGGCTCCTTTATGCTGCAGGCATATGAACAGAATATATCACATATATTATATGGAGCCATGGGGTTGGAGCCTCTTACCTGGAGTCCGGCAGCCACAGCTCGTGGTTGTCCAGTGTACTGAGATCCGTGTCTGTGGAGTTCGCCGAGTGCGCGTGCAGCACGGAGGAGGCGTGGCCCGGGCCAGGCTTCAAGAGTCGCCTCCAGGTGCAACGGCGTTCTGGGGAGAAGAAAGATAAGGGAAATCAGGGTGAGTGGAAGTCAAAGGGCAGTCATCTCGAAAGTGCACTACGAAAAGTCACATTAGCACTATTACACTCGCACTGCTTAGGGTCGAATAAAAATTATAACGAAAGAAAATAACGATTTGAATACCCTCTCCAGCTCCCAATGATTTTCTTGAAATCATGAATTTTCGTAAAATACTTTAAACAAGAAGAATTTAACAACTGTATAATTCATTATTCATATAATTATATCCATATTAACATATGGTTATCCCTGGTAATAGAGTAAAGATGTCATATAGCAGAAGTGATTCAGATTTGTAGTTAAATAGTAATAATATATTATTCAATTACGAAGTACACCCAAAGAAAACCAAGAAATTAGCCTTTGTACGCGTTGTCTTAGAAATATTCTCAAGCAGTGTAACGAGTTTAGTAAAAGAGGTGTGTTCAAAAAGTATCGCGAATTTCGAATTTTCGCGATATTCGAATTTCGATTTTTTTCTGGCGTAATGTTGGTACACATATCTCTCACTTATGCCGACAAGTTCGGCCATTTTGAATGTTCACTTAATTGTTGACAGCTGCTTTGCTTGCACGTGTTTTGGATCGTCTTCGATTTTTACCTATTCAAAAAAGTGAATCAAAGAACCTGTATCAAATATTGTGTGAAAAACGAAATTAAGTGCGCGGATGCATTCTGAATGTTGACTGTGGCATACGGAGAAGCTACCTTGGACCGAAGCAACGTTTATCGGTGGTACAAAATATTCTCAGAAGGCCGAGAAGAAATGGCGAAAAGAACAAAAATTGGCTTTTGCCCCACGATAACGCCCCTGCTCACACATAGTTGCTTGTGCGCGACTTTTTGGCCAAAAACAACACTTTAAGAGGCCCATGAAAGAACGACGTTACGCTACGCTTGACGAGATAAAGACGTCATCGAAGGAGAAGCTGAACAAGATAAAAAAAAAAAGATTTTTTGAAGTGCTTCGAAGATTGGAAAAACCTTTGGCACATGTGTATGGGGATTACTTTGAAGGGCACAAAATAGATATTCATGAATAAATAAATAACTTTTGAAAAAACACAAAATTCGCGATACTTTTTAAACACATCTCGTAGATTTAATACTTAATAATATCAAATGTAGTTTTGAGTATTATTTTTATACGAACCTACTTCGAAAATTTGATAACATATCGCGTCTTTTTGTCAAGTCTTGGTGCAGATGAGGATAATTTTTATACTTTCGTAGTATCAAAGATGTTTATCTTATTAAGACATTTTTAATACTCAAAAGTACGGGTACCGGGTATAAAATACTTAATTAAATAAATAGTAAATATAAATATATTGTTTTAGTTGTCAGCATATTCTTTTAAGCTTATTGTAAAAGCCGTTTTAAATAATGTTGTTCCCTTTTCAGTATATTCTATCGTTAAATATATTACACTAGTTTACAAATTTATATTTTTTTTTATATAAACGTTTAAACCCACTTTTTCCGCTTAATTTTGAGACGCTGAACACGTTGAACTCATTAAAAAAAAATCCCAAAGAACCGTTTTGAAGATATTCGCGAAAAACCAGATTTTTTCTTCTACGTTAAAAATCTTGAAAACCGTAAGTCCAACATATTTCAAATAAGTACAATCCAAAAGCCAATGTAAACTCCTTTCCGACAACATATGGCTCTTAATGGTCAGAGCTCTATTAATGAAGATATAAACATTTAAAGCTAAAAAAACATGCAATATTTTTGGCTATGTTTTTTATAGCTAAATTTCATTTTCATTTTAAAAATATAAAAAAAAAGATATTAATTAATTTGAGTGAACAGAACTAAAGATACCTTTCTCCTTAAAAAGTTAAGATCAAATATATGCAAATCCAAAGAAAATTCTAGAAGTTATGGCAAATTATATTAAATTATCATATTGCTGTTGTGCTACAAAATTGTTTTTCAAGGGAAGTAGCCTGCTTTGTGATATTGGTTTTTTAATGAAAAACATTGTAAGTATTAGCAAAAATCTGAATTAATTCATGATAATTTTTCTTCTTTTATATCCCAAAAATCTGTGAATTTCTTTTTGAATCGTCCTCCAAGCTGCTTTTTCTGCAGGATTTCATGATTTTGTAAAATTTTCGTCTGCGAACAATTTTCTTATCTGAGGCCCCACAAATATACCGACTGTGATTTTATTCTATAAGAGTTTTGGAAATTTCATCCTTAAGTAAGCCATTCGCTTGTTACTTAAAATGTTTTTCATTAAAAAACCAATATCACAAAGCAGGCTACTTCCCTTGAAAAACAATTTTGTAGCACAACAGCAATATGATAATTTAATATAATTTGCCATAACTTCTAGAATTTTCTTTGGATTTGCATATATTTGATCTTAACTTTTTAAGGAGAAAGGTATCTTTAGTTCTGTTCACTCAAATTAATTAATATCTTTTTTTTTATATTTTTAAAATGAAAATGAAATTTAGCTATAAAAAACATAGCCAAAAATATTGCATGTTTTTTTAGCTTTAAATGTTTATATCTTCATTAATAGAGCTCTGACCATTAAGAGCCATATGTTGTCGGAAAGGAGTTTACATTGGCTTTTGGATTGTACTTATTTGAAATATGTTGGACTTACGGTTTTCAAGATTTTTAACATAGAAGAAAAAATCTGGTTTTTCGCGAATATCTTCAAAACGGTTCTTTGGGATTTTTTTTTAATGAGTTCAACGTGTTCAGCATCTCAAAATTAAGCGGAAAAAGTGGGTTTAAAGGTTTATATATTTTGGCTGTAAACTAGTGTTATCGGTGGTGTAAACTTTTTGTTATTTAAATGTGCGGCTTCTGGCTTTTTATTTATATTTGTTTCCTCTCTGTGCCCGCAGCGATTGAGAAATCTATGAAATCCAGCTACGTGACTGGCCCAAATGCATCCGCAGTACAGCAAAGATTTTGCTTAAAAAAACTGCCCAAATCCGAAGCTCTACTCAAACGAATCGGGGACTCCGCACCAAACCCCGAACCCCGAATAGCGCAGTAAATTTCCTCCGATGCGAGGGAATTCAACTGAAATCGGCAGTCCATTAAATATTCCTAATCTGCATCAGTACTGCCAGCAGCCAATCGAGAAAACAGAACAGATTAGGAAAAAAGATACAAATTTATAAAAGGGACACAAAATCGGACAAAACTCAATCTTCTTAAAATGAGAAAATTTCTTTTGGAATCCTTATGGTATTGCTTTTAAAAACAAGTTTTGTGTTTTGCAAATGGCTTAGATAGAGCATTCCTTCGAAACAGTGGAGGTCAGAAGAGACCGACCTTCTTTACTTTTTGTCTTTGGCTTTAATTTTGTTACACAAATTTCAAATCAGGATTAATTTTCTGAATATATTGGTTTTTTTTAAAGGATTTTAGTTTGTAAGAAGAAACCTATAAAGCTACAATTAATTTATAAGTACATAAACTATGCTTTTTGAACAGTGACAACAGTGACACCATTTTCAAATTAACCACACTGTCCACTGTTCACACTATATGTAAGGTAGAAAAAAGTTATTAATAAAAGAAGAAATAAAAGAAACACAGATAGAAAACCAAAAAAGGGATAGATTTTCATAGGGTGGAATGTTTAAAATTTTTCTGCAACCTCATAAAGTATACATATATTTTTAATCAGCATCAACCTTCTAGTCGATCTAGCCATGTTTGTTTATCCGTCCCAGTTTAGAGCTCTTCAAATTTTAGAGTTATTTAAATGAAACTTTACACAAAGTATCCTTTTTATTCTCGTTTGCATATAAGTTGGAACGGGTCAGATCGGACGACTATATGTATCATACAGCTGCTATTGGTACGATCGGAAAATTAAATTAACTTTGCAGATTTTATCCGAACCGATAAAAACTAAAAGAAATCATGATCCGGTTTGTCGAAATTTTTAACATTTATTTTAATATAAACTAAAGTATCTTAAATTTGTTCGAGTTGATCCTATGACTACAGAAATGAGATTGGTAGTCTTATAAAATTTATCTGTGTGACTTGGATTCAGCGGTCCGAAAACATTTTTGTGAAAATAGTCAGACCCCCCAGAATAGAACGTTTCCTAAATCGCCTCTATGTAATCCTAAGTTTGGTTACATAATATTACAGATATAGCGATCCGATCTGGACTAGGCAACAGCGCATTAGTTTTGGCGCCCGAACAGGGACTTCCCTGGAAAGGTTCGACCTGTTTGCATAAAGTTTGGAGCTGAAAAGTCGCAGAAGGACGGATAATGTTGGAGCTTGTGACCTGGCAGCACATATCGTGGAATCATCATCAATACGTCGGCATCCTGCAGTGCATATACCATATTTCCGGTAAAATTAAGTTATCAGGCTCGTGTAATTCAAGTGGTGCATTGGATTAGGCTGGTTACAGTTATACCCCCTCATAGAGTGGTTAATGTGGCTGTGTATTTATATTAGCGAGTGCAGTGCCGGCAACAATGAATTGATATTACAAAGCTCAAATGCTAGTGAACATTGTGGTTAAATTTAATAAAGCCGTGGTTTGCCGCAGATATACATACATACATAGTACATTCAAAACGATTTAAACGGGAGTGGTCTCGGTATTTGTGCTGTATGACAGCTACGCTGGAACTAAATGATTCTTGACAAACGTAACGGCGAAAAAATACCCTATAACAAGAAATAATTTTTCTATAATTCATAAAAAACATGGCTCCAAAAAGGAAGAAAGAACTTAATCGCCTTGGAGCTTATGTACAGAGAAACGCAGTTGTGCGCAGCGTGACCGTTAATGGTATTTTTTACAATGTAAAAAACGGTCTCGCTGTCCATAAACGCATTATTTTATTTGACACTTAACTTTATTTAGTTCGGCAATTAAATAAAGTTCTGAACAAAATAGTTTGTTTATGGACAGCGAGAGCGGATTTTACATTGTAAAAAATACCATAAACGGTCACCCTGGTTGTGCGTCATCTAGAGTAATTTAGAGAGCGCCTCCAAAGACACGAAGGAATTTAACAGTCGAAAAACATTTTACAAACATCTTAGGCCACCTATCAGAAGGGGCAAAATCAAGTAGGAGGATCAGATTCAGGTACGAATTTGACCAACCCTCTACCCGAGCAACATTCTTGCCGATGTTAAGGTTGCCTGAGTTTGGTGGCAAATATGCGGAGTGGACCAGCTGGTTTAACCAATTTGCAACGTTAATATACGATCCATGTAAGATCTTGTCTAGGGCCCATTCCACTGAGAACGATTGAGTGTCTGAAATTATTCGCGGTGAATTATAGAGAAGCCCTTTACCAAAGGTATTATCGTGGAGTCTCATGTCGGGGAGCTGTTTAATTTTTGATGGCTTAAACATTCAGATACAGACTCCTTGCGCGGAGTTGATGCTGTTTATTCTCAGTTTGTTGGGTTTCGATCTCTAGGGACTGATTCCGAAATTTTTCTTGGCTTAAGCGGTTATATTGGTTCGAAGTATAGTTAGGAGGTATTTCGTGTAGGTGCGTGCTTGACTCTGGTAGCCAATTCAACTTTATGACGGCCAAACTGATACTCAAGATCTGAGAATAAAGAATTTGTAAGCCACAATTCTAGAATATGTAAAATTTTACGAGCAGTGATAAATTTAGTGAACTTTCAAGATCTCGCTCTACAATCCGGCTATAAAACCTTGACCTTAGGGATGCGAGTCCTAACCCAAATCCGGTTGGCAGATCCAGCACTTCACTCTGCTGATGAAATTCTTGTACTTCAAAAATTTATTTTGGGTTCGATTGTTGAAGGGAAGTGTATCCTGTAACCAACTGTTTCACTCGTCACGGGAAGTGATCGAGGTAATGATGCAGTTTCGGGAATGAAAAGAGGTAGCACAGCCTTTCAAACGATTATCCGTGGCTGAGGAATCTTGCGTGGAACATTTTGTTGGTAACGTTAAGAGAAACAATGAAAATTGGGTCATAGATGCGCTTCCATTCAAGAAATTTTGAATTTTTGTAATCTTAAAAGAAATCTTAATAAAAACTTGGATCTTAAGAATTCTTATAGCGAATTCATAAAAGAATATGGAAAGTTGCATCACTTTGAGAAGGTGCCGTCAAATTAAATAAAGACTGTTTTCACATACTGTGTTTTGAATTGAGTAAAAGTAATTTTCCAAGTTGAATTTGTTGCCTTTTAAATTGGTTAGACTTCGAGTGCCGGACCCTGCAAATATAGCTTCTAAATACCTTGCTAAATGACTTTACCTGGCATTTATCTTAAATTTCTGATATGCCTTATGAGTAAAAAATTCTACTTTAGGTTATAGTGAAATCGTTTCTTCCCTAATCCCCTGCTGTAGCTTTTCCCACATGAACAACGTTGTGCATAAGCACCATCAAAAGTTGAATCTTGAAACTTCGGTTTTAAAACTAGTTGAGCACTGCAGAAGGCTCTTACAGCATTACAAGCCATTTACGTCGGGGATTTCAGGGCAGGGCAACATGGAAATTAGCTATCTACACACATGGGCTGGATCTTGATCCCATTTTGAGGATGTGTGTGCTGGGGATGCGGGCAGGGGATGTGTAGTGTTTACCCTGCCCCTCCCAGTTCAATGTCGATGGCAATGTCGATTCTGTGTGCATTGCTGCGGCTTAGTCGCACTTTGGTCCTCAGATGCATGGCGAAGTATCCGGCACATGTCCCGCCATTGTTTGTCTAGGCCAGACATTCACCGTTACAACGTTGCCACCCCATATTCCCCCCACTCCCTCTCGAGTGGTGTGTAAAGTTGTGAGGACAATAGTGCAATGTGAAACGAAATGCAAATTTTAGGCCAACTGAAAATCATATAAGGCTACGGAACAGTTCTTACCCAAGGCCGGTGCCTGGCCCAGCCAACCGCTGGCCCATCCGGGAGTGGCGGCTGCCGTCTGCTGGCCGCCACCCAAGTTCTGCCGCTGCCGGGCCAGGAGACGCACAGTGAGGCAGTACGTCAGCAGCATCACGCCCAGCGGAATGTAGAAGCACACTATGGAGCCGACCAGCTTGTACACCGGATCCGGTATCTGGCAGGTACCATTCACCAGCACCGAGGCGTGATTCTGGAATCAATCGGATAGCAGATAACAGAGGAGTACTGTTTATGTGGACACATTGGGCAGGAAAATGCAATTAAGCTAAGTGCAAGGTACAGTCTCTGTTAATTTAGTAAATTGTCCTATCCCATTTTAAGTAACGAATAAGCTTGTTCTTTGAAGCAATGACTCACCTTCGAGTACATCAAGCTCAGGGGCAGGCTCATGGCTATGCTCAGAAGCCAAACGAATACAATTTTGAGAGTGACTCTCCGCCGCGTTTTGTTCCGTCCGAATCTCATAGGGTAACGCAGCGACAAATAGCGGTCCACGGAGATTGTGCACAGGTGCATGATGCTGGCCGTGCAGAAGAGAACGTCCAGGCAGATCCAGGTCAGGCAGTGCTCCGAGCCTAGCGGAAAGTATCCTGTGAAAGAGGGAATGAACAACGGCGAGGGTCAATCCGGGGGCTTTGTATTTTTTTGAGCCAATAAATATTCCCCGCCCGACTTATGACTGTATTAAGTATCTGCATCTTTGTATGTACATATGTGTACCCACGATTTACGATTGCCTGGAAACAATACAATGCAGGTCATACTGTCGCTCGGCCATTTTTGTTTAATACTCCATGGATTTTTTTTGCCCTAGGAACCCGTCCCCGCTCCAATCGTAAGCTGCCAAATGATATAGCCCAGCCCTGCAGAGGGGAGTTATGCAACATACAACGAGTATTTCGAGTATATGCGAGCAGCTCTAGTCCCGATGCTGTGGCCATCGTTTCGCACAGCTGTTGGACGTCATAACTCAGTGCGCTGGTCCTCTTACGTTTTCCCATAAAAGTACAACTGTGTGTGCACTGCGACAAAAGCCATTGTACTTAGAAAAGCGTCAAAAAATAGGGATTACTTGCATAGTAACCGGATCAGCAGCACCAGATGATCCCATTTAGCGAGGTTCTTCTATCTGTCTAACTGAATAAGCCCCTTAACCCCAGGAACTAACCACGGAAACCGATGTCAAACCACTTATTACTTTTGGACTGTTAATGCATTAATGCAATAATTAATATAATTGGGAATATGAAGAAATATAAGATACCCTGTATTGAGATTAATATTTGTTTTCTGTGTGAAAATGGGTTTGGTTGTTCGCCGGTTGGAGGCGGTTGAGCCCTGTAATATTGAGTGAGTGATACTTGTGTTTACTTTGTTGTTAAGTGTACCCCGAGATTTGGGCGCTGGATTTGTGTCCGAAATCCGATCGAACATAAATACGCAATGCCGATGGGAAAACTGAATTCCTTGACGTATAAGCAGACAGGAGATAAGCTAAGTTAGTTTTGAAGAAGGATCGTTAAAATTTTTGAATTTTGGAATGCTTTTTGCGGATCATCTATGAGATTCAATAGTCCCTAGTCATTTTTACAAGTTTCCTAAAAAAGGGATTCCGAAACTCGTTTTTGAAATTCAGCTAAATTTATTCGTAAATGTATTCAAGTTGCAAAACCTTTAAAAAATAAATGAGGCTTTCAGGATTGACAAATTGCCTTAATAACGTACCCATTAAAGCCCATTTTCCCGTTGCCTTAAAGTGGTGGAGCCCCAATGGTCAGTATCTGTTGCATGGTATGCCTCCTTTTTCCCCTATTCTACCAAGGACCGACCATAAGGTCTTGTTTATTGCACGGTAGTATTTTCCCATCCCAATTGGGCGGCCATCAAGCGCTCAAACTGCAATAATACCCGGGTGCGGAGGCGAGTCGTGGGCGAAGTGAAAACGAAAACGTTACAAATGACACGGCCATTGGGTCTGGCTAAAAACAGGACCGTCTCGGACCATTTGGGCCGTAAGTAAAGTGTCAATAAGATCAATTTGGGCAGCAGACGGTATACGAACTCGAACCTTAAAAATGCCAAAATTTGTTTAAGCCGAAAGCCGAACCAAACTGAAACTTGGGCGGCAAGTTAAATTGAATGAGGGAACGTTGCTTTTTTTCCAAGAAAACGGCAAACAAATCCTGAGATTGGAGTCTGTCTGCCCCTTCCAGGATTGCTTTACAGAACCCCAGGTCCCTTAGTTTCCCTTTGAGGCGCAGGACAAAGCTTTTATTTGTGTTTTTGTCTTGTTTTTTTTTTTCTCCTTTGGGCCGCTTTTCTTACGGAAACATTTCAACTTACAAATGCGAAACAAATTTCAAACAAAAGCGCAAAACTTTGACGCTCTCCTGTTCCACCGCCAAAGTCAGGGTAAATAAATTTTTAGCAGATTTCCTTTGTGTGGATTTCGTTTTGCATGCCGGGGGTTAAAATGAGGCGCGAGGGCTCGTCATAAAACTAAACTGAAACACAAACAGCCGAGGAAGCTGATGACGAGCAAAGTCGGCATGAAAAAGACTGGTAAATGAGTTGAAACTTATTTAAATTGTTGGAACTTTAAGTGGGTATAAAGCGGGTAGCGCGAGAAATGGAAATGGGCGACGGACAACGGACTCTTTTGACCGGCCAATGACTGGGTTGTAGGCCAAATCCAGTAAATGACAAAACAGTGCACTATGGTTCAACTAAACACTATTCTTGGCTAAAGCCCCATTTTTGAAAGTTGAATTGGAACAAATGTGATCATCAAACATCAAACGCCGCATTCGAAAATCCATCAGCTGTTTGCATGCAAAATCGGATGCAAGAAAAAGTGTGTTATTTAAAAGTATTCATCAGTTGGAATACATGTAAATTGGTCAAGTTTTAGATATTTAAGTAAACTTAATTAACAAATTTTAAATAAAAAAGAAGAGAATATTTACCCTCCCCTACACAATTTAGGAGATCTCCAAGATTTAAAATCATGATAACATTTTTGAATCAAATTAGCGGGTTTTTTACTACCTGTTTTGTATTTTAAAACATTAACATCAACGACCTTCGTTGTGATATTTTTGTAATTTGGTGTTAAACTGTACTGTACACAACGTGCTACTTTTAGTTGAAATCTTGTTTTTGAAAAGGTATGCTAAGTGAGTCCCACCTACCCCTAAAACCTTATTTGTAAAGAATTAAATACTTGTTCGGTAAGCCGAAGATTATTATTTATTCATTTAGCTTAACAATTATCTGTTATCTGGTAGCATAGTACTTAAATTCTAAACAATATGGTTTTAAACAGTTAACATAACATACATAATTAGAACTCTGACGATTCTAGGAACGAGCAAATATTATTTGTAGTAACATCAAGGGATTGATCAAATGACAAGATATGATTCACAGAATTGTAATTTTTACATATACATAATTCTCTATTCTTGCAATCTGCAATTGGATCATTGAAAATCGAATCAATTTGGTAATATTGAAAAATACCGAAGTTTGTAGATTTGTATAACAATTTACCTTTACATGTAAAGTTTTTCATTTTCTTATAATTTCGAAATATAGCAGTTTTTTACGGATAAAGAGATTCGGTTTTAATTGCATTAAGATCGGACAACTATATCATATAGCTGCCATAGGAGATCGGTCAATTTGTATGAGAGGATAGGAAAGTCCGAAAAAGTTCGGCGTAAGGTAAGTAAGGTTTTTTCGAAAGATTTCCAATTCAATCAAATCAATCCAAATGCAAATAGCACGGCTATTGGCTTTTGGAAAGTTAGCTTCCCTTCTATTTTATGTCAATAATTGCCTATTTTATAATTTAACTTAAGTTCACAGTGCAACTCCGAAGCGTGTGACTCATTGGCATTCTTTGACGGGTCGGTAAGGTGAGCGATGAATTGGCATGTGCTTTTCTCTCAGTGTACATCTTGAAATAAATAGTGCTGGTATATGTACTCCCATAAGGCAGGTTTGTGCACCCCTGCCCTATAACTACAAAATAACGATTGGAAAATTTTACAGTTTATTTATTTTTAGTTGAGCAAGTTATTAATGTTGGACCAAAATGCAGCGTGCTGAATCCGCTGCATACCAACTAGTAGATATTTATATGTGTAGGCACAGATATTTTAGGGCCGCGGCAACATAAGCCTTTGTGTGTGAGAGCAACCTTAACAAATATTTGCGCGTTGCTGAACTGAGGCAAACAATTCCCGTAGACGACAAAGCGGACCAAATCCGGATCCCATAATGCGGAAAAATCGGGTGGAAAAATGATTTATGAATGAGTCACTGAATTTGTTTGTCCCAAATAAACACCGAGAGAATTTTTTGTAAAATGTACTAAAAACGAGATAATATGTACTCAAATGGCGCAAACCAGCCACGACCGAATGTGGTATGCCTTACAAGATGCATCCTCGAAGGTAGATTCGTAATCGATAGGTTTTGCAGCTGTTAGAACACTGTATTGTGATGGGGCTTAAAGCATCTGCATGACAATCATATAAGCAAAAATATATAGAAAATAATGCAGCACAAAGTTTCCACTGCTAATTGCCTAGGGAGGTAATGTCTCTTGCAGTACCAATTCGTATAATTATCGCAATCGATATTTGGCGGCTGTAATTGATTCTAGAAGCCAAATTTGGGCCACTGGGTATTTAATAGTCCAAATGTTCTTATTTTGAGATGATTTTGACTCAGTTTGAGTACATACTGTAATAACAAAAAAAACTCATCATATATAGAATAAAATGTACTTAATTTAATAACGTACTTAATGAAAATTTTTTAATTAAACACATTGAATGTTTTTCTTCTTTAAATTAAAAAATTTTTATTGACTTTGCTTCTGTAAGCTAATAATAAAAGTTCTCAAAAACGTAGTAAAGTTTTTAATATTAGTATGTGTATTCTTAAAAATTGCACTTGAACTGAGTACAAAACCACATCTAAGTAAGAACAAATGTTCTCAGTAGTTATTTGAGTACGTAGTTGCTTATGTTAAACCCATTTTTCCTTAAACATTCTCTCTGTGCAACAAAATCTAGCTGCTGAATGTTGAAGGTGGTCAGTATACTGACGTTCTTAATTCCAATGAAACGAAATTTAACAGATTTTATCCTAGAAATAAATCCTTTATCGTCTTGATTGGATCGGGCCATGTGTATATTGTACATACATATGTGAAAGATTAATTGTTGGACTTTTGCGCTTCAGCTTCTGTTGCGGGATTGATTTCAATATTAGTTTCAGGTCATTCCCAACCAACAACATTAGATTTGGGGCACAGCATCCCTGCTCTCCCATCAATTAGAAACAGCGCTCCTCAAAACTGTTTGCAAAGTAAACGAACTTAATAGAAAGGAAATGACTGGACGAAAAGGGTTTGGGTTTCTTTATATTTGGTTAACCGAATGGGCTAAGTGGATTTCTGGCTAATGGGAAAAAATTGAGAAGGAAGTCGCATTTCATCAGGAATATATTCCGTCCGCCGGGAATTTCTAACTATGATTTATTAGAAAATTATGTGATTCATTTTTAAAAGTTGAACTTAAAAACGTTACTTGAAAACGTTACATATAGCATTCATTCTCTGAAAATGTGAACAAAACAAAGGGAGAAGAGACAAAATTTCTTCTGTATATATAACCAATATATAAATTTAATTCTCAAATTTCACAATACTTTATTCGCATCAGCTTAAATTCAATTCGCGAGAAAGGCCTTTAAAAATATTTGGCAAATAAGAAAACGGAATAAAGATCTACGTAAATCCCGAACCAATCAAAATATAAAATATCAAATACCTGACGACAAATAAAACTCACGCACACTTCAACAAACACACGCGCCACAACTGGAGCAAAAAAAAAAAAAAAAACACCCTAAATGATTTATGTCAATAAAAAGGGCAAGCGATAATAAAATGTAAATATACATATATAGGAGAGCAGAAAAAATCATACAGCAAGGGTTCGAAAATGGCTGTGATTATAAAATAATCCAACTCGTTGCTGTTTATGGTTGATGTTGCTACTGTCACGCACACTCGACGCGGAACAACCAGCAACAATAACAATTTCAATAAAAAATCACAGAAATATGAGCGCAACAAATTGAAGTCTGCTGGAGGAGTCGGGGCCAAGTCGTGAATTTCATTTCGGTTCATCTCTTTTATTTTATTTCTTTATTTCGACTTTGGCAGATGACTGCGACAGCCACTTACAACAGCGATAACAACGCCAGCATCTAGCAGAAATATGAAAGATAATTGGCGTATATACTTCTTACTATCATATTATCAGGAGGAGTCTTTGACTAAAAATTGCGCGAAGGCCATTATAGCCTAAAACAGTGGTGCCCAGCAGAGCCTGGCCCCCAGAGAACTTGAACTTTTAGGTATTTGTGACCTCAGAAATTGCTAACATGACGGATTTTACAATCACTTTTCCCAAACATAATTTAACTAAATATATTATTTAAGAAATTAAAAAAAATATAATTATTAAGAAATTAATTACTATAATACTCAGTTTGGTTCACTTTATAATGTGGTGAACAAATACATTAATAATAATAAATAATATTGCAAGCGAAAACATAACACTCAAAAAATGACTATTATTTTTTGAGTGTTATTTTTTCGCTCACAACTATAAAAATAATTCTTTAGCGATTAAATAAAACTTAAATATAAATTATTAAAAAGGAGTCAAATGTATAATATGATGGACCGTTATCAGTGTTAATGGGCATATTAAAGCTTTGAGTACCGGGTAACCGACTGTAACTATCTTACTTTATTAATTATTAAAAATTTTATTTCATGATTTGTGGTGTCCGAACTGCCTCACTACGATAAATTCTCATCATCCTCTGTAAAAAAAACACATATGTAGCGCACTGAGGGTAAACTGTCAGATAAAACAGGATGGCTTTAGAGGCTGCTGCCAATTAAATTATCCTCGATTTAAGATGTCAGCTAATCAATCACTTGCCATGTGAGTGAGCGGCGTGTTTTTAAGACCTTCTTCTTAAATTTGCTCTTTAATTGGCCGATTATTGCCGACAGCTTTTCCACCATCTCTCCTGTTTTATGCCTCATCAGTTCACTTCATAACGTGTGTGTGTACCCGGGCGCGTGGAAGCTGTGATTGGGAAGGCGTGGCAGGCACCCGCGGCGCTTGTTGACACGTCACCTCGCCTGTCATCCGAATTTATGACGAGCATCCGACGGCGAGGAGATGTCGGTGACTGGTTGGTCTGCCGGGGATCTCTGGTCGCCTCTTTTTATTTTTATTTTTATTTTCCTGTGTTCTTCTGACTGACAACAGTTTTCGGCTTTTAGCCCCGTCCGCATGCAAACACATATCATTTTCATTTGCATATCGCGCGTCCCGTTGACACATTTGCATGGTCATGCATATGTTTATTCATACGGATGAATATATGTGGTTCCAAGTGTACATACATCCTCACATGTGACCCGCGTCCTTGTTTATGTGCTCGAGTCTGCGACCCTCAAACCTTTCGTGATGTATTTTGGTTGCTTCTTTTTTGTCAAATAGTTCCACCACAGGGTAGCTGGAGTCTGCTAGAATATTATACAGTCTGTCAATTGCTTTAAATATTTTAATCATATTCTTATCACCTTGCGCGTTTTACCCTGCCTCAGAATACTTATCTGTTTATGAAGAAGTATAGGTATTCTTTTTTCCTAATTGACTAATGTAGACTAATAACACTAGCTTCGACTGGTAATATCATTTGAATTTGATATTTGTTTTAAAGAATAAAACGAAGTTGAAGTCGAGCAATCCTGAAATATGAAATTGTTGTTAGCTGATGTTAGTTGTTCCCGCTGGCTGTAACCGATGTTGCCAACTTTTGTTGTTGAGGGAATTGTTTCCCTTTTTTTGTGCTGTTGGTACTCTTTGTGGTCAAATATTTGTGTTGTCAGCCACGCAAAAACATTACCACCACGCAAAAAATTCGCATTGGGATTCCGGCTACATATGCAAGTTGTTCTTTAATCAAAATGTTTCTGCGGTTGCCGTGCCTAGAAATAAATGCTTATAAAAAGGCATGGCAATAGTGAGATTTACCATATCCGAAAACAAAACAAGTACAAAAACTACAGCTGAAGAAGAATAAATTGTCTGTCCCGACTGTCCTTTTCTCTTACACTTGTCTCTCTGATTTACCTATAAAAACAAAAACATTTACGGGCAGGCTCCGGTTTTCACTTTCACAAGACCTTTTCGTTTTTAAGAACGGGCAAGTTTGTCTTGTCGAAATAAAAAGTAAATGCGTTTTTCTATATCAAATCGGTTCTTAATTGCAAAAGGAAAAAATAGTTGATCCATTGGTGTTTATTTCAAACGATCAGTAAATCAATCTAGTTCGTACTTACTTTTTTAATAATTCTTTTCTGACCCCTCCTCGAATTCGGAAAAAATAAATATTTGCCGTCGGCAACAACAACTTTAGTTTAGGTTGGCAATGCTGCCTTACTGTTGGTGGAACAAAACAATCTGGTCGAAATAATGTTCAAGGAGGATAAAATAACGTTTTATAAACCAGTTTAATTTCATTGTTTAAATGATATTTTTACTATTTAAAAAATGGATGAAAGGTATAAAAGTCACTGCTAAAAGAGTGGCAGCCCGCTTGGACCGAAAAATAAACAATTTCCGCCTTTACTGGGATTTAGAACAATCAATTATAAAAAGGAGAGACATTTAAACATTTCACATACTTCTCAGAACATACAAGTCCACTGTTTGAGCAATAAAAATATTTCGATAACAAAAGGATGACAAAAAGTTTGTGAAAACCGGTGCACCTAAAAACAAAAACGTACGTTTTTGGTCTAATTTGAAAACGAAAAACAATAGTGAAAACCGGAGCACGTCTGATTGTTTTAATAATAATATTAAGTCCTAAGTAGCTGGACTTAATATTATTTGTCTATAAAAGATATAAGCAATTAAAAATAGTTTCTTTTGTCCGTAATTTAGGAAATGCCTTTTCTTCCCCCAATCGCTTTTATATGGGCTCTAATTGAAAAAGTCTCGCACTTCCTAAAAGTGAAGCAGTGCACAGAAACTGCTAGCTCTTGAGGAAGATATTAACACGCATATGATAGACACAACTGGCTGGCCAGGTCACTTGGGCGAGAACCAATGAACTCCTGGCGTAACATGCGGTGACTACGTGATGTTAAATAAAACGCAAAACAAAAAAAAAACAACAACAATGAAAAGAAAAGTAAATGGAAGTTGTTGGTGTAGTCGATGTTAAGTTGGCCCTAACTGCTGCTTGACGGGTTCATCATCAGACGGGGCGAGTAAATAACCGTAGGGCAGAAATCTGCCTGCCATGCATAAAGTAAACTATTTAATGGCCTTTCGATTCGCATCGATGTGCCATAAACGCATTTGCGCCGATTGCCCAAAAGCTCTAGCCCTTAGACCTCGAACGGAAATCGAAAGCTGTTCACTGAACCGCGGTTACCACAGGGGCGCGGATGGGTATTGGGAATCGGGGTATTCCCTGGCTGTGGGCGGTCGATTAGGGGTGGCGTAGCTCACGATTTTCTTATCAGCGTCGGCGAAATCATTTTCATTTTCCTACATAATTTTCCCGACAGGAGGCTTCTTCATTTTCAGTTTCACTCTGCCGCCGCGGCGGACCCCTTGTCGGCTTGTCGCCTCCTGTGACTTTTGATTTTTCGTTTCAAGTTCACCGAGATCCATTTGAGGAGCTGGCGTTTGGCAATAATGCAAATGGTTTTTGCTTCCGTGTGACCCACAAGTTCGCTTCTGTACCTGCGAGCCTGGTAAGCGCTTCATTCCATTCCATTCCTTTGTTGGACATTTTGTAGTGTCGCTGGTACTTCTATTTTCCGTGTGCCAAGTATTTCCAAAATTTCCTTTGATGTCTGCCAATCTGGCAGGAAGCCGAGATCCAGGTGGCACATAAAATAAAGCAAGCATCAAATGGAAAGCGCTTTGCACCTACCGCATACGCCAAGGATTTCTGTGATTGCATCGGCATTTTCATATTAAATCCTATAAATACTTAAATTGATTTTGTTCCTTGTCCCTTGTTCTACTGCTACATTCAGCTCCATTCTCGAGAATTCATTTGCATGGGGTCTCTCATAAGGGAGAATGGTCCATCCAAAATAGACAGACGGTCCGTTCCTATTCATACTAAACAAAAATACCGAAAAATATCGATTCTTAAGCGATATTTCTTAAGTTCCTTCCCTAAACCTTATATCCCATCCCTAATTTCTTATTGTTCTTGAAATTATGAATATTTTTGCAAAAAGATGAATGGAAACTAGATGCAGCGCAGCATTTTGTTGTCGCCACTGCATCACGCGATGCTCCTTAAGCTGTGGCAGGGAAATATTTCTGATTTGCGGTCGTGGCAGAAATCACCCGATTTTTCTTTGATATTCAAGATTTGAAAGCTCCAAGCATAGATATTAATACACCCTTGATTGGGTTGTTGACTTTAAAGAGGACGTCGTCCGCGAGTCGCAAAAGAAAGCTTAAAATTACCGCTTTCGGACACGCAATGATGGACGCCGTCCCAATTAAAATCTTAACAAAGCCCGATCAGTTGTTCGTCCCATTCACATGTCGCCGGAGAATGTAGATGGAGCTGTGGAACAACCGACGGTCCATTTTCGAAATAACGGAGCAGTGGAACAAGGCTATTAATTATTACTTTTTTCTTTATTTAATGTTACTAAGGATAAAGTTAATTTTAATTTATCAAACAATGAATAAGAGTAGATGGGAGGTACAATATGTTCTGCCAATTATAACTGTTATGGATTTCACAGTTATTTCTTAGAATTAATTCCCTAACGCATACTTAAACAAAACAAAAATTAAACCGAGGGAAAAAGTAGTGCATATTTTTAACTCCACTAGTTTACTTTACATTCCGTAAGTTAACTAAGTAAATTTACAATACTTTTGTATGGAAAAACATATGTTAACTAATGGACTTCTTGCAGCTCATTAACTTTTTTATTTGAGTTTTTGATGATGCTTTTAAAAAGAGCAAATAGAGTTGAAACATTTTCTTAATATATATTTAAATAACCTGATAGTCTTTCGTATTGTGCCATAGAAACTTGGAAGAGTTTCTTTTTCTGCAAAAATAAGTAAAATAACAAATATCAATTTTACTTCACTGCCATATTAACTGGGTATCAAAATTTCCACAGCAGTCGAAAACTTTGTCCTTCTTTCCAATGTCTCATGATGAAGCCAGTGTTTATCCATATGCTCAAGAAAACTGAGCGCAGACCCCAACTTTTCCCAGCCCAACTAAGCAAACCTTCAGCACTTTTCCTCGCGCCATTGACAGCTGCCAGCTTAGCAGAAACGGAGTACTGAAACTAGTGGAAATTTTCATATATTTATATATATATATGTATATGAACATATGTATGTATGTATATATACATATGTGCAGGAGTGCGAGTCCTTGTCGGCCACATTCCGTGTCTGCCTCCCAAAGCAAATACGTATGTGTGCATAAATTGTTGTTTGGCTTGGAATATCACATATATACAGTGGATAAAGAAAGGACACGAGTTTCATAAAATACATTTTATTACACTAGTTTACAGCCAAAATATATAAACGTTTAAACCCACTTTTTCCGCTTAATTTTGAGACGCTGAACATGTTGAACTCATTAAAAAAAATTCCCAAAGAACCGTTTTGAAGATATTCGCGAAAAACCAGATTTTTTCTTCTACGTTAAAAATCTTGAAAACCGTAAGTCCAACATATTTCAAATAAGTACAATCCAAAAGCCAATGTAAACACCTTTTCGACAACATACGGCTCTTAATGGTCAGAGCTCTATTAATGAAGATATAAACATTTAAAGCTAAAAAAACATGCAATATTTTTGGCTATGTTTTTTATAGCTAAATTTCCTTTTCTTTTTAAAAATATAAAAAAAAAGATATTAATTATTTTGAGTGAACAGAACTAAAGATACCTTTCTCCTTAAAAAGTTAAGATCAAATATATGCAAATCCAAAGAAAATTCTAGAAGTTATGGCAAATTATATTAAATTATCATATTGCTGTTGTGCTACAAAATTGTTTTTCAAGGGAAGTAGCCTGCTTTGTTATTTTGTTTTATAAGATATTACCAAAATATGGGAATTTTTTTTAATGAGTTCAACGTGTTCAGAGTCTCAAAATTACGCGGAAAAAAAGGGTTTAAACGTTTATATAAAAAAAAATATAAATTTGTAAACTAGTGTTATTGATGCTTTTATTGGAAACTCGCCACAATAGATATTTAAGAAAAAATAATTAATACAACATTATTTAATTAATTTTAAATTCGGCACTTAGCTGAAAAAATGTATACATTAAAATCAAGCTGAAAATTTAAAGCAGTGTTAAAGCCAGAAAGCGAATTTTCGGAGATATGTGTTAAATTTCAAAAGCAATCTTGCAAGTGACTATTAAAATCGTTAGAGACGTTTATGAAAAAATTTTAAAAACTAAAAAAAAAAAAAAATTAGGCGATCGGCTGATTTATTTGAAAATGTAATTTTCTACATGTAAAATGTGTAGGGTTTTTAAGTTTACCAAAATGGATCGATTTCTAAAGACTACAAGGGTATACAAACTTCGGCTTACCGAAGTTAGCTTCCTTTCTTGTTTTATTTAATTTTTATTTTTGGAATTTATCGCTTAATTTCCCCTTATCAAAAAACAAAAACTCATTGTTTTCAACTGTCCTACATTTTTTACATATTAAAAGAGATTTATTTTTGTATTGATTTCGCTTCACTTAACATGGAAAGCGGGGGTTGGCGGGTGAAAAGGTGGGCAAAGAAGTGTCTGTCGGTCGCTTCCTTTCTTCTGCCGCTATTGACATTGCTCTAAAGTGGCGGCTGCTTCGATTTGCAGACTTTTCCGGTTTTCCGCCCTGCGAGGTATTCAGAAGCGGCATTTGGCATCGTCATTAAGTTGAACGCTCTATTCCTCGCATTCATTAAACTCCTAACTCGCTCTGGAAGCTTACGTAAATTGCTTCGCTTCCTTTGCGTCATTACACGACGCTTTAACGTTTCATTATACTCATTGTTTGTCTATTACGTGAGTTTTTCTTACGGACTTTTCCTCGTTTCCTCTCGCCAGTCCCTTATTTTTCCTTATTCCTGTCGCTGCTTTCTTATTCTGCTTAGTGTGTGAGTTGGCGTGTGTTTTCGTTTTCCTGCTGGAGAGAAACTTTTCAAATAGATTACAAAGCACTTGTAATACCTTTGTTTCCCCTTCTGTTGCAAAGTTATTGCAACTGTGCTTAAATACTCCGACCAAGGAAGCCAACCCATTGATGAGGCTATTCAGCTTTTTAGGGAAAAGCAGTCTCTATTATTTGTATTGCGAAAGAATTTTCTACATTTTGGTATCAGTGAGGAAAACATTCCAATTGAAAAGTTCTCAATAGGAAGAACAAATTCTGTCTGGCTTGCACTTTTACGGTATCTTAAATATTATATCAAGAAAACTTTTTATTGCTTTTATCAGCAGGAAAACTATTTCAACAAAAAGAAGAAACACTGCCTGTGAATGCATTTCAAACCAGAGAGAAAGCTAACTACGGAAACCCTTTCTATATTCATAAAATATGTTCATATCTCGGAGTATATGAAAATACATACGAGTATATTGAAAACAACGATATTATAATTCACACTTTTAGTCAGTAGTTTTTAACGCAGTCTTTCCCAACCGTACATATATTCTTGATCAGCACCAACAGCCAAATTGATTTAGTCACCTTCGTCTGTCCGTGTGGCCGTATGATATTAAAGTCAGATTTAATTCTTCAAACATGAGAAATTACCACGTTTTCTATTAATTTCTCAATCATTACTAAGGTAGCTATAGCCTGCCGATCGGGTCCCTTCCGACTTATACACTACCAGCATACACTACCATTTGATGTTTTATTTAGTTAACTCTAAAACTATGAGAGTTGTTTAGTTATCTAGTTTCAAAGATAAATATATTTTCCTTAAAAACGGATTGATATATTAATAAATATTACAAAATATGGATACATTTTCTTATGTACTTAAGACTGTATTTAATAAGTTTACAAGTGAACGTACTCTATCCCGTAAAACCTTGAGCTCGCACAAACAAAATCTTTTCACCTCTTTTACACGAAAGAAATGTGCCAAAAGGAAAGTTCTGAAATAAAGAAAAATGTCTTATAAATATTAAAAAAAAACTCAAACTTTAAGGCGCCCAGAATGAGTTCGATTTGTTCGGGGTCGCCAAACTGTTCTCAATCAAATTATGATGAAACTTTGCCAAAACAAGACCCAAAACAATAAGGTAAAAAAGGGATACCATATCACTTTCAAGGTCATTAGCCATGCAATCAATAGCGACTGCCGGCAGTTTATTTAGTATATGTATTTCCTTACCAATTTGTTGAGACAACCGGAACATCAGGAGATATTTCAAACTTTTATCCTTCCGGATATAAAGGGTCCGTCTTGTTTGGGGCAAACAAACACACAGACAGGAGATGTGTGTCCCGGGCCGTCCTTTCTGGGTATAATAAAATAAAATTACAAGATGTCGACGCCGTTGCGAATTTAGCATGTGAGGAGCATGTGAGCAATGCAAGAAAGCGGCCTGGCACACACATATTTCATCTTTATGGTTTTGTTTTGTCGGCCGCACACGACATGTTTTCGAGACATTTATGCGACAACCGCACATGACACTGATAAGTACGAGTATTTCAGCGGCAGATGTTGCCACAGCTTAATTTGCATTATTCCCCTCCGACTTTTGCCTTTTCGAGTTAATCAAATAATCTGGCTAGTTAACGTTAGCTTATACGTCCTGAAAGGGACGTAAGTTTTACAGCACTCCAAAAATACCTTATCGAATCTCAGGAAAGCTAGCCACACGCATTGAAAGCCCGAAAGAGCCGGAAATCTTTATGGTAGGCAATTTTGTTTCGTTTACTCGCACAACTGGACTACCGCAAAATAGTCTCAATGGACACTCATCTCCGCCCGGAAAGACCAAGCCGCAAAATGCTTTTGATCTATTTTAGAAGCTTATGTGGCCGAGATTTTGCGAAAGTGCAACTGGAAACAGCTAGTGCAATGCGCAATTTAATATACTTTCAGCTGTGTCGTTTTCAGGACAGAGCAAAACTTTTCGCATAATTTTCACAATGAACGTGCACACACACATGAGTTCCCCCAATGTATACGGGTGAACTTTCCTACAATAAGGAAAGGGAAAAGTCAGAGGCAGTTGCCTGGGAAAGGCAAAAGTATCCTTTCAACTTTTTGCAACTGGGTTGGGCAGGGCCTGGATTTGACTCGGATATAATAGCCTGTCTAAGACCCGCAGACGCCTTCTCAAATGGTAAAAATAGTCCCGTAAAATTTCTCCGCAAAGTAGCAAAAGTTTGGCGTTCAATGTCAATTATATTGAGATTTATGCATAATTTGAATCGACTTTGGCATTATAAATGCAAAGCCATTGAACTAAAAATACAATACTCGAATGGGCAGAGTAATACTTGCCGAAACGCTTAATGCTCCGGCTATATTTACTTTTGCATGACGGTAATGGTTTCCTTATGGTTAGTAATTTGGTCAGGGAAATCTCATAGTTATCTCACTAGAAATTTATTTTTAAATAAATTTCCCAGAATTATGTGACACGTGTCTATTTCAATATTTGCCCAGGCAGCAGAAAGTGTTGGGCAATATTCCCCCTTCCCAGTTTGTTAACGAAATTTGAATTTGAAAAGGACACACACTCTACTACGTGCTGAGGTGGTCAGTTGGAGCAGAAATATTAAATGAAAATTAAATTTTATGTGCAAAGCACAAGCCACTCAAAAGACCACAACACGGAGCGTTTTGTTTGGATACGTACGTATCTGGCTTTGGCTAGCATCGGCATCTGTTGATATGTGTGTTACAATTTTAATGAAAGCCAAAATTGGTCAGGGGAAAAAATCAACAATATCTCGAACGAAATGTTGATGAAACGAGGGAAGGAGAGGGTAGCTGGACGACAGGGTCTGAGTGGATTTAATTAAATGAAAATTTCAGTTCCTTTTCCTACAATAAAATTTTCTGAGTCCGAAGTAACAACCCATATGAAAATGTAATATACACGATATGCATTTTCTCACTGTGACTTCACAGAAATGTTGCTTCTGTTAGCAATCCGAAACCTCCGGTTCCATTTGTAGTTATCTCAAAATGGACAGGGAATGCTCACGGGCATTTTGTTAGAGGAGAACAAGGATACACTTTCAAATTGAATTTATCGGAGCATAGTATCGTTTTCAAGGAAATAATTTTACTGAATATAGAAGTGTGAAATGGACAAGGGGAGGCATATTTTAGTGCCGCTGATATTCTTTTTACAACTATTAGTGGCAACAGGCAGAAGGAGGCATTTCCGACCCCATAAATTGTATTATTCATAATAAGAGTCACAAGGCGATTAGAAAGGAGTAATAGCGTTATAAAAAACGTAGGTTGACAAAATGAACACTATTTCTATCCGGCGAAAAACGCTAATGAATTTAGACGAAATTTTGCTGTAGATTGCTATTTTGAAACTGAAAAGTTTTCATCATCTACCAAATTTTGCGAAAATCGCGGTATCAGATATACCTTAACTTGGAGTTGATGGTGCAATCGTCACTATTAATTTACAAGAGGTGTTTTTGATTAATAACATAAGTTTTTGTTTGAAAGTCAAATGATGAATAGTAAAAACAAAGTTATAGAATGATTTATCACACTAAAAGGTTTTAAATTGTGTTTGACGGTTTTAAAGGTTATTGCTTTTGTGCTAATGTTTCTATATAACTTTTAATATGTATATGTTTACATCTGTGTATGTATGGTTGCGTTCACCAGAACAACATCATAACTGATCACTGATGGATTTCATACATTAATTGTGCTGAACGAGCATGATTACTAATCATGATGAAAACATTTTTCCCATCATGATCATTGCTGATGGCATATATCGATGGTCAGTGGAATCCATAGCTGTTCTGTCAGAATGTGTTGATTATAATGTAGCTGAGAATGCAGCGTGCCTTGATGCAATTGCGGTAGTGAATGAAATGGATTTAACAACCAGCCTTTTCAAGAAAAGGAGGCGCCACATTAAATACAATTTTTTTTTGACGTAAAGCGCAAATACAGGTTCAAAGCCGATAGGTTCCAAGCCGATTATTTTTAGGACGGCGTATGTAGCATGAGAGTTCACCAGAACAACTTGATCACTGATTACTAATCCACTAATCAGTAATCATGTTGTTCTAGTGAACGCAACCTATAGTACATACTTGTAAAAAGTAAACTAATTTTGATATATACTATCTTGAAAAAGTGGATTTTCGGAGATAATAGCTTCTCGAGTGAATATCAAAATCGTTAGAGCAGTTTTTGAAAAAATCCATAAACTTACGCAGAAAACATTTTTTAAAATACATTTTTTATAATTTTATTTACATAAATGATGTCCAGGCAAAGTTGTTTAAATTTCAAAATACTTTTTTAACGACTAATAGAACATTTCTGTAACTTAATTGCAAAAATTTTAATTTAAGCGCAAAAAACTTCGGTTTCTCGAAGTTAGCTTCCTTTCTAGTTAATAGTTAATAGTATCTAAAGAAACACTTTTAAATTTCATTTTCGTAATCAAGGGGTCGAAGTCTGACTTTTGAAAGCTGGTGTTATTATTATTAATAGACTTGTGCGGACTTTTTTGAACAATCGAGTTCAATAGAGTTGGAGACATTCCCGACATATACATATACATATACATATAAAAGTTTTTCTTTCACCCGATCCGTCAACTACCGACTTTTAAATGGGAGACACATTGCTGTCACATTAAGTTAGCCAAGGATCATGAAAATACGACCTCCCATAAATTAAGGGATTTTCTATGCTCAGATAGGGGCAAGGTGGTTTGTTTTTTGGTCTGGAAACCCCAGAATACCAACCACAGTTCGGTATACCAGAAAAGACATTAGGCATGGAGGTCCAAGTGTTATGAAATGCCTCTGAGGACTTAGTTTGTGTTCCAGTGAAACGTCTTGTTCTATTGTCCAAAAATAAACTTGTTTGCCTCTTATTAGATCCTTGGGGCCTATGTCATATTTTTAACTTGCTTCAAACTATTTAAAAACTTTTTGCAAATATTTCCACGCTTTGACACAACAAAAGATATGCAGCGACAGGCCCTTCCAATCCCACTCTGGCCTGTCCAGACAATTTCCAAGTGACAGGATATTTAATGTTGGCTGCCGGCAGTCAAGGACAACAATAAGGGGAATAAAGCCAACTCAGAGTGCGTAGGAGCATTTTTTGAGCAAGGCGGCGCCCATCAAAGCAGATGCAAATAATTCCATAGGGATGAGATGAAGAAAGGTGGCTTTGGCAATTTAACGTCACTAATCGTGTGACATGATGGCAATAATTCCAATTTGGGCCCGTCACGTCGCGTGGCGGTCGCGACCGCTAAATGCGAGTACGTACTACATACATAAAGATATACATATAAAGTCTCGAATTATTTGAGGCAAAGCCAGAACGTGCCTGGCATGTTATTCGAGCTTAATGGTATAATTTTTGGTTGCCTGCTTGTCTATAATTATTTATCACTCACGTGCCAAACCAAACAGCAGGCCAGGCAGCATGAGATTCTTGGGCCAAATTACGCATACGCCGCGTAGTCAAAGGGAAGGCACGTGCTGGCGCCTGAATTAGACCTTTCTGAGCTTAAGTGCGCTTAACTATGAATGTCCGGATACAAGCAGAAAATAATCACAGTGAAACGGCAATCAGTTCTGATATTCAGTCAAAAGGAAATTTCTCCACTTTCGAAATGTCCACAGGTGTTGTTCAACAGAGAATAATTGCATTTCTTTAGTTGTAAAGGTGTGCAAAGATTGATATCAGTGTAAGTAAAAAGGTGGCGAATATTTCAGAGATGGGTTTCGCCAGGTTTTCCCTCAGTGCAAATGTAAGTTAACGGCAAGGTCGCCCCGCTAGTTCGGCAGTCAACCAGAAGTGTGTGATGGGAGGAGGTTGGGAGCGAATCTTGTCACGCAAATGCGTTGCTGTTTATCGGTGGAGACTTGACCTGGGACCTCAACCTCACACCAAGTCCCAGCCCAGGAACCCTTGTAACTTGGCGCGGGAAAAACAAATGCGATATGATGTTTCATTTGAATTTATCCGGCGTGGGCGTTGACCAAAAATGAAATATGACTTGACAATTCTTCACTGCCGCTTCCTTAGTCCGGAATCCAGTCCGAAAGTTGGGCGATGCCATGGCTCGTTAATCAAATCCCGAAAAGGATAGCCGAAACTTGATGCAAACTCGGACGCGCACTGTCAGTGTCAAAGCCTGATAAATGAAGTGGCCAAAGATGATATGATGGGCTGGAAAACCTAAGAGAGCAGATGGATTTCCCTGGGCTGGAGGCAGATGCAGCTTATGCGACAGCTTTGACTATCTAATTAAATGAATACTCGTAGTGCATTCACTGAAAACGTGCATTCAGGACTCCTCTTGAAGGCCTTACGCGCGCCTCGCAGAATAAGAATGCGACAAAAGGACGTCGCCATTCACGTCTATTCGCCATGAAAAGCTGGAAAAGCTGGCATGGTAAAAGCCACTGCAGTGTGTCTCTGACTTGCGGCAATTTTAGCACTATTTTCGCAACGTCAGCGAGGCGGGCGGCACATAAATTACACGCCACTTACTGTGCGCTTTAAAAAACGAACATGCGGCCACTTAAAGTGCAAGAAGGCTTTCACAATGCGACTGCGGAGTCGTCGAAATTAAATATTAAGCCAAATAAGAGGGTGACGGTCATGAAAAATGCATTTATTAATCCATTAGCATTGCCATTTACTTAAAATAAAAACAAGAAAGAAAACTATCTGGGGGAATCCGAAGTTTGTATACCCCTGCAGTTTGCAATTTCAGCTGTAAGACATAGGTGAATGATTTCGATTAAATTAAACTAAACATTACTGGTGCTTATAGTACATTGATATATAATAGCTCAAAGGTCTTACCGAATTTCCTTAATAGTAAGTTAAATTTACCGATCGCTTCTATGGCAATGTATGTCCAAGGTTTAATAAATTACGATATCTATTATTTTTAAAATAACAAAATTAGTTAGCTTTTCCTGTTTATTTTCCGATAATCTGTTTAAACAAAATTTTAATTTTTTTTCCATTAATTTCTTTGTTGCTTGTATGACAGCTATATATGATATATTCGTCCGTTCCGCTTTGTATACTACCAGCGATAGATAGACGCTTATATGCAATATTTATTCAGATAGCTCCAAAACTGAGAGATAGTCGGACATGGCTTAATCGTCTCGGCTGTTGATTCTGATCACGAACATATCATATATACGGTCGGAAATGACCTGACTTCTGACTGAAATTATAATACCCTGCAAGGGTATAAAAATTCGTGCTAGTGGCTGCATTTCTTCCGCGTCGCCAGCCACAGGAGTGGGCGTCATCCTCCTCCAGACTGAGTGCCGGCGCATGCAAACAATCGATGAATGAGTAATTGCACCGTCCTTGCACTGGGCCACAATTCATTTCCATTTTCCGAAGCTCTCCAGCTCGCCCCAAAACCGACGAGCACACGCCACCCAAAGCCACGACAACAGCCATCTGTCAGGCAATTTACAAAAGTGCATTCGAAACTTCCGCCTTAACCTCATTACGTATGCTCTTTAGGAACCGATTTACTGGATATATTTACCCTATTTTCGGCCTCAGAAAATAAGAAGCTTTTTGGACTAATTTTTGCTATCACAACAACAACTAAGTATGCTCTGGATTCTGGGTACCTCTGACCCTGGGATGTGGCCACCTCTGAATTTCACAGTCTGAAACCTATTGGAGAATATTTTACAGATATTTCTGTAACACTTTTCTAATTTATTCACACTTACATATCTTTTAGCTCACAATTCGATATATTCAATGTGAATATGTTGCCGTGCCTTCTCATTGACCTCGAATATTTACGGAAGTGTGTCGTTTAAGTGTGTTAGTTTAGTTGTGGCCCCGACCTGCGTCTGATCTTGAAGGAGGCAGTGGCCCCGTTCCAAAGCGAGTCTCAAGGCGACAGCCACAACGGCAAATACGTGCTCCTTGGTCTTGTGCATAAGGCTGGTCCCACCGCAAAACCCCTCCTCCGCTCTCTTTAGCCCAACAGCGGCCTAACCTCAATTGTTTTGGCATTGACTTCAAGACGGTCCGGTGAGAGAGGCTCTTGGTCTTGGTCGTGGTCTTGGTCTTGGTCTTGGTCTTGGTCTTGACTTGTCTCGCCACATTTGCTTATTGCATGTGTTTATTTTTCACTCGGGTGTCTGCCGTGTGTTTATCCTCTGGCTCTTTTTCAGTTTGCCTGAATCTAAACCTCCCTTCTCCTCCTCCTATTCGCCAACCCGAAAGCCATTTGCAATTTAGACAAGTTATCGATTGAAGGCAAATATTATTAGAGTAATGGCTTTTAGCATTTTCTTATATTCTGTCCCTTTGCCAGTGTTTCCTGTTATGTGTGGTGTCTCCCCTTTTGATGCAGGAGCTGCCCCTACGCCGTTGGTTCAATTAATCATCGAAAGTGCAATTCTACAATTGTTCGCCGTCAGCAATTGTGGATCCATAAGTGTTTTACAGTGAATGGCACATATTACTGCGCTATTTTTATACCCGGTTCCCGCAAAGATCTTATAAACTAGTGCCAACCGAAAAAGTATGTTACAGACAAAAAAAGAATCTTCGATTCTATATAGAACATACATACATATTTTCTTGATTAAAGTAAAATTAAATAAAAAAAAACTATGCTGCACCATAGTGAGTACATTTCGAAACAAGAAATAATGTTACTTGTTTCCGTATTACCGCTATTCAAGGATTAAAATGAAGTGTAAAAGGTAATGTATATGAGATCTTTGCTACTAATTTTAGTGAGTAATATCTCGAAAAAGCGAATTTTCCCAGATATATGTTATATACCAAAAGTTGAGCAATCTCAAGGGCTATATGGCATTGAGTGACTATCTAAATCGTTAGATTTAAAAAAAAATTCAAAAACTTACAAAAAATATTAATTTGAATTATAAATTCTTAAATATAATATTTAGATTAAATAATATAATATTTCAAAATACCTTTCTAACAACACATAGCACGTTTCTGTACCTTTAGTCGTTTGGAAGTTATGGGCGCGGGAAATCTAGCTTTTGTAGCTGTTTTCCCGCCGGTAGAACAAAAGTTGTTTAGCTCGAGCTGTTTAACAAAATAAAAATGGTTCTAGGACTCTAAAACAAAAAATCGACAGACAGACAAACAACAGGACAAACGTTTTCATTATGGAAAGGCCGTTAAAGTCTTGTTTCTTGAATATCTTTTGAACGGAATATCGGATCGGGATAATTGAGGTGCCATTCGACGCGTACAACACAACAACATTAAAAATTGGGGGATTTTAGCTCTATCGGCCCCAACAGCTCAAATTTTCAAAATTTTAATTTCGCACTTTCACTCCCATTTTTTCTGAACTTTTTTTTTAAAAATCTTAGTATGCAATTTCCAAGAGGCTTACAATACCTTTCGATGAAGATATAAATTGTTCTGATCGGACTATCCTAGCAGATTTTCAATTCTACGGCTCTATATAGTAGTCTCCTTGCGCACCAGTCTGGGTGCTCATCGTCACTACGTAGACTGCCGTCGACAGTGATTAACAGAAGATTGGCCTACATATACAAGGAACAAACTTTTCAATTTGACTTATAGGTCAAAAATTTGTTTGAATACCATGTTTTAAGGCCGCGAGGGTGGCGTCCCTTTAAAAGCTGGACTTAGCTTGTAGCACCAGGATAAAACGAAAATAAAATTTAAAAAAACTAGAGTAAAAAGAACAAGAAAAGAGGCTAACTTTGGCAGAGACTAGTTTGCGTAGAAATGGACAAACGGACATGGCAAGATCGACTAGATCGAAACAACTTCTGATATTAAACAAAAACACCTTTTAACGAGGTTAGATTAGAGATTAGAAATTTAACTTATTTACCTCAAAACATTTAACTCAAAAAATGTCTGATACCAAACAAATTATTTACTTAGTTTCAACATCGGCATGCTGATTTAAAATAAAATATTTTTTTTTTTTTTTTTGTGTTCAAGACCTCGTTTAGTTTAAGTCCAGACATACAAAGTATTGGAGTTCATGAACTTAGTTTCGCAGTTTGAGGAAATGGCTCAAATCAATAAAAATGGGGCGAGCTGAGTAGCGCCTAATGGACTTAAGAAAAGTTTTATTATCGCACAGGCCGGTCGGGTCGGGTCGGGTCCATCGTCAATCGGGATAATCAATTTTCGAGTCCAGTCTTTCCATGAAGAGATTTGCATATATGTATGCGGACCCATTAAATTCCGTCCTGGTCTGCCTCACTTCCGTGTGCCGCGTTTAAGTTCGCATTAAAATGCCGTACTTTTGTGCGCAGCAACTACGGAAATAGTAAACGCACGGAACAAAAAATTTAATGGCTCCGCAACCCGTGCAGTCAATTGTGCCCTTTTCAGGCAGCTGCCAACCTCCCCCTTTCCAACAGAAGCTCCCCTCCGAAACGACTTCCGCTTGATTTACAGCTACATTCGTAAGTAGACACAAAACACTTAACAGCTAAAAAGAACTTTGCATAAGTAATGAACAGCGGTGAGTCTCGGCTGCCGAACTCATCGCTCGCATATATAGATATGGCAGCGTCTTAAAGATTCCGCCGCTCCAGGACCAAAACTAGGACTTAGACTGAAATTGAAACTAAAACTAAAGCTATTCTGATGAGCAGCAGAGCGAGAGATCCTCTGACTTTTCACACATAGATGCACACACACGCACCGACCACTAAAGGGATACTCCTGCACTGACAAAAAATATCCAATAATATCCAATAAAATGTCTAAAACAGTTAGAATATAATATAAATTGTAAAGCATCGTGCATATTGCGCCACCTTCATACGTTAAGAACCGGGAAAAAGGGAAAAAAAAGGCCTTGTCCTTTTGTCAGTGTCATCATCAGTACCCTATATCTAAGCGCCCGCTACATTCATCGTGATTACCACAAGCTTGCAGTTAGAGCCTATTAGGAATTATATATTGAAAATATATATATATAAATACTAGGAATATAAAGTTTGAATAAATATGTAGTTTTATGGTGCTTAATATATCAAAGATGTATAGTTTCTTAACAATATATTTAACATCAAAAATCGTGAACTATTGTTAAAACTTTATATATAACTATTTTTTTTTGAGTGCATGCTACAAGGAGAGCGTGTGAATATGACTCCTCTACATGACAACTTGATGGATGTGCGGGCATGAAACAGCTGCTTCAGCGGACCCTCTCCATCATCCCCGTCACCAGCACATTCGCATCCCCATCCGCATCCGTCTCCGGCCAGAGCTCTTAATTCCGGCTGACCGCAAAAACAAAACAAATTCCGCACTGATTGCCAAAAGGGTTCGTCGGCCACGCCCCAATTCACCTACGTGGCACTCCATAACGGTGCATTAAAGACAACCGAGGCCAACTTCATTACGTCCGATCCGATCCAGATCCGGATCCGGAGCCGGCACAGTCGCAGGAAAAGGAGCGTGGGCGTGAGCGTTGCCTTCTTTTGAGAGCTGACCAAAAATTAATTGGCTGTTCTGAGCCGGCCGACAGCTGCCATTTTGTGCCTGCCATTTGCTATGCGTAGACATGCCAATTCCCCACTCCGAAAACGTCACCCTCTGCTCCGCGTCTTGTTACTCCTGCTCCTCGGGAACCAGTGCCTCCAGGTAGCTTAAAGATTTATGATAAAGCCAACTAACAACGGCGGCGGGAAAGAGGAATGGCTGGCGGACTGGCGGATCGGTGGTTGGGCGTGCATGGCAGGCGGGGCGGAAAGTTTGTCCAAGCTCGACCTTAACTTTGGCATTGGCTCCTTGCGGCTCGCTTATCTATGAAATGAACGAATCTGATTGCCAAACGAAGTTGGGCTTTCATCTTGGATATCGCAATGTTTGTTTGAAGATTTTTCCAAATTATGCAGCTGGCTGAATAATAAAATATCAAATATAACGAGAAATTGATTGTAGTTTATCAATGACAGTTTTTGAATTAATTTTACGCAAGGCCATTTCCATATTTTTCTGTTTCTTGATTGCTTGTTTAGCGTATTTCTAATTAAGTTAGGGTTTCCCATTTTTGCAATATATGTATGTGCTTATTTATGATTTATTTAATTTATTTATTATTTATCTAATTTTTTAATTTATTTATTTATTTTTATTTATTCATTTAATTTATTTATTTAACTTTTTTTTTGTTAATTTAAATACTGTATTTATTCTGATTTCTTTTCAGCTTCTTTTAATGAGTTTTATAGATTTAATTCTTTAAACAATACACCTCTTTAAATTCAAGTTTTAGTTTCTCATCTAAAACGTTTTGTTTTCCGCCAGCAAATCCCGTAGAAACAGATTTTTTTTGTCTCAAAATCCAGGCCAGCTGGCGGGGGGAAACCTATAGATTCGTTGAAAAAGTGAATCCCTGCCACTCTTCCGCTCCTGCAGATTTGTGCGTGTCGCAGCTTATGCTCTGGCTTAAGCTCTTAAAATGCTTTTTGACAACGCCAACAACAACTTTTGCCAGCGACAGTAGAATGATAAATTCATTCCCAGCCCATTGTTTTTGACTGATTTTCCCCGGGTAAGCCACGCGCCGTCTAGAATCCCCAGCTATTTGTGGCCCATTTTCCACTTCTCCACCGCCCCCACTGTTTTGCACTTTAAGATATCTGAGTAAAATTGTATTGCCTATTTGGTTTTGCTCTTATTTTTAACGCTGGCAATGTAAATCGCAGCTTCACCAATTTGCGCTCAATTAATTTTAGCTGCCTTTCCTTCCTTCCTTCGTGATGATACCCTTCCAGGGGGTATTCAGTTTTAGTCAGATGTGTGCCACGCAGGGATCGCCCCTATAATATCTTGTTGTTTATCTCTGACTGACAACTCCTGACTAGAGGAATAGCTCTAGTTAAAAACTTGTCAGTGAGATGAAAGCATACATGATTCTTGGCGACTAAATTACTCACAAACGACCATTTACCTTATTGACAAAAGTCAACCTGACATTGAAAAATCGGCCCTGAGTGGAACTTTACAAATAGTTTTATTTATATGGCTGGTTGTAATAAGTCGAAAAGGGCCACATCGGACGACTGTAACATATAGCTGTCAAAGGAAACACATTAAACCCAAGGTATTTAGATGTATATAGTAGTTTTACAAAGAGTAGATTTTTTTTACAATTTGAAAATTAAAATCGATTTCAATTTTATCAAAATTGAACGACTATATCATATAGCAGCCAAGAAGATATCTTTCATTGTTTTATACACAAGTAAACCGTAAATAAAATCGGAAAGTGGTAAATAAAGCCATACATTTGGCACCTGCAGGGCAGGTTGCATTCTTACAGCGTTATTCTTGCTATATCTATTTTCTGACAACCGATCTAAAAACCTATTTTCGAGAAGTTTATCTAGTAATTATCTTTTTCGAACAGTTAGCTTTTAAATTATGGATAGAACCCGGCTCTCAGCTAGCCGTAGAACGATGCTAGGGATTGCTAATTCGTGGTTATGTGGAGAGATCTGACTTGTAGGATAAGCTAATTTGTATGTTCCGAGTGGAACCACTAGGTCCTATCTACCTTTAATTACGGACCACTGCAGAACAGCTTTGGGCACGACACATAACGGTTTGGGTAGCACAGCAGGTAGCGGAAAAAAAACCCCAACCGCTACCGTCTCGACGCGTGGCAGTCATAAGCTACCCAAAATGTGCGATAGGGCTAAGTTATTCGATTTTCGTTGCTTTTAAAGATATTCCCAAATTAATGGGGTAAAACTTATGATCTTTTATTTTTATTGTAGAAATAAATTTTAAATTTATCTGCAAGAGTATTAACTTCGGCTTGGCTTAAGTAAGCTTCCTTTCCCCTTTTTTTGTAAATTGCGGCTGTCCATTTATTTATCATTTGCCGTCCCAAGCATAATTTATTAAGTTGCAATCATTTTGCGAGCTTTTCGCGTTAACTGGCATTTCATGCAGATTTTTAAACGAAATCAATTATGCATTAATTACATTGTAATTACGCAATCATAATTCACGCAGTTACAAAATGGATGCAGTCAGTTAAACGGACTCAGCGCCTGATACGCCTAATTAAATTGCTCATGTGGTCATGTGGTCATATATTGACAGGGGACGAGACTGCTAAATGCGTTTCAAACTATAGGAAACATGTTAAGTCATCAGCAATAGCTTGAAGCTTAAATAATTTAAAACATGTGTCCCTTTAAAAGTGAAGGAAGCATCTCCGACCCCATAAAGTATATATATTCTTGATCAGCATCACCAACCGAGTCGATCTAGCCATGTCCGTCTGTGCGTCTGTCTGTCCTTTGCTACGCAAACTAATCTCTCTATCGTAATGAAACTTTGCAGCTAGTCTTATTTCTACTGCAGTTAGTATATATGTCGGAACGGCTGAAATCGGATCACTATATCTTATAGCTGCCATAGGAATGATCGGAAAATTAATGAAACAAAAATTAAAACATCTCTGTTTTTCAACGTATTTTTAAAAATTTCAAATAATATCTCTTTTAAGGTTTTAGAATTACTGCTTTAATTTCATTAAGATCGGGCAACTATATCATATAGCTGCCATTGAAGCGATCGGTCGATTTATATGAATATGTAAAATTATACATGTAAAATGTAAAATGTTAAGGTAATGATATAAAAATGTACAAACTTTGGTATTTTTCCAATTTTAGCGAAACTAATCGACTTTTAATGATCCAATTGCAGTCTGCAAGGGTATACAAACTTCGGCTTACCGAAGTAAGCTTCCTTTCTTGTTTTTTAATAATCTTTTTTTTTTAATTAAAAATTAAACAAATGTACAGTTGCAGCAAATCTCACGTGAATTAAAATATTACGCATTAACTAAACAAGTAAAATAAATAAATTAACTAATAAAAAAAAGTGGAGTTGTATAGATAATAACATTACAAAATAATAAAAGCAAGAAATAAATCTAGCTTCGGTAAGCCGAAGTTTTTTTTTACTTTACTAACTTTTGCATTTACTTTTCATTACGCAAAAGACAAAAACTGGAGCCCGCCTATTAATAATATTCGACATAACCTATGTCTGAATTAAAGAATTTCCTATGATCAAATCGGGATTAAAACAAGTATAAAAGCTACAGTCGAGTGTGAATGCCTGTGAATGATTATGTTGCTAGAAACATACTGCGCAACACCCACATTCATGCTGCCAAAGACATTAGAATCATTGATTATATTTATTCTAGGGTAATCGGTATAAATTATATTTTAATTTCTTGAAACTCGAGGCTTGCAGCATCGTCAATGCAATTAATGTACTGCAAAGCTCTTATCCAGTTACTTTTGACGGGACCTTTCATGCAAAAAGACGGCCTGCCTTTGCATTGTGAGCGCCTAATCCTTGCGATCTAATGTCGCTTGATGGCGGCAGATTCCGACTGCCGTCGCAGAGACTACGTTGAGAGCTCTTGACAGCAGGCAAAGCCCGATTTCGTCCTTTTTTGCTTTTAGTTACCAACGCGTGCCAGGGCCCTGCTGCTTGCCAGCAATATTTTTCACACTTGATATAACAAGCAGCCATTTTTTTTTGGCACTGCAGTCCCTTTTCCCCATTTTCCTATCCTTCCCCATCTCACTTTGCCAGTCGCAAAGAATTTCCAACGACTGCTTCCAGGTGACTGTGCGTGTGTCGTGCTCGTGTTTGTGTTTGTAATGGCTCCCAAAGCGCACAAACAAAACTGTCGCCAATGCAGCAGATGGTGATAAGCAAAGGGGGGAGTCAGAGATAAGGCCTTCTCTACAAGGATTTACCTGCACTCGCATAAAATTCCTTTCACAAGTAGGATTTTAAGAAATCAAAGCATTTAAGAGCATTCAAGAAAGCAGTTTTTATGCTTACCAAAAAGTTGATCATGCCATTCAAACTTTTCTTAATTATATCCTCACATGATATGATATGATATGATATGATATAATATTATTATTTCAGTTAGAAGTAAATCAATTAAACTACTCTCCAGGAGTAGTAGTTTAACGCATTAAATTGAGGGAACAGGCATTCTGGTGACAGTGTTGTGAAATGTTCACAAATATTATTGCAAAATGCTGGAGAAAATAGTTGCCGAGGTCGTGGAAAGATATCACTTCGCATATTGTTTCGTATAGTTTGTAGATTAAATTAGCTGGCATTTTGAATATAAACACTTTTTTCTTTAAGATAAATTAATAATCGTTCTTATAATAGCACAGCAATCATATAACCGATTGAACCGAAAATTAATTTCAGGAATATGTAGTTATTTTTGGTAAGATGACAGCCCTTAAAATGTTACTATAATTTTCGTTTGGAAACAGAACAAAGGCGGCGGATTTGCAATAATGCGGTAAGTTAGAATCGAACTGTTTCTTAGGTGCACCCACAAAATAATTATTAATAAATCAAGTACGTTATTATTATCAATTATGCAATAATACATTTGTATTTTTTTACCCGGTACCTATAGGGTACAAGGGTGTTATTACTTTCTGCAAGCCAAACTGTATGTATGCAGATGGAGGCATCTCCAACCCCAAAAAATATATACATATGTACATATGTTATTGATCAGTATTACCAGCCGAGTCGATTGGGCCATGTCCGTATGACTATTAGAGATAGAGCTACCAATTTTGGAAACAATGGTTGCCTTCACCAGAACAATGGTTGAAATATCGATAACAAACACAAATTATTAATAACGAATTCAGTGGAATCCTTAACTGTTCTGTCAGAATTTGTTGATTATGATGTAGCGATGAAGAAAAGGGGGGCGCCATATTAAATACAATTTTTTTTTGCGTAAAGCTACGTATTCACCAGCGCTAAAATTTAGCAACTAAATGAGTGCGAGCGAAAGACAAATACACTTTTTCGGCCCCTCTTAGCAAGGTCGGTTCCAGATGAGCTAAGAGAAATACCAGAATATACTAGAATGAACATCGCGCTAGATATTTTAAATCGGCTGAGTCTTCGTAAGGGTGGCGCGAGAGGAAGGAAATATCTGATAATTCCCCGCGACCCTTGCAAAATTTAGGCAGGATATTGGAAACAAAACCCCATGGCGGGACTTTCCAGCGGGGAAAAATTAATTTATTTACAATACAATTAAAAAAGATCCAATTAAGTGCAATCTTGACCATAAAAAAAAAAAAACAAATAACAAAACAAAATGAAGTCTTAAAATATGTGATTTCACAGGGAAATAAGCAAATCAAACTAACAAATTGATTAAATTATTATTTCCAAAGCCATTTTGTGAATTAAAGAAAAAAACAAGAAAGAAAGCTAACTTCCGTAAACCGAAGTTTGTATACCCTTGCAGTCTGCAATTGGATCATTGAAAATCGATCAATTTTAGTTATGTTGAAAAAATATAAAATGTTATAAATTTTGTACATTTTTCATTTTACATGTAGAATTTTACATTTTCGTATAAATTGACCGATCGCTTCTATGGCAGCTATATGATATAGTGTGCCGATCTTAATAAAATTAAAACCGTAATTATAAACCCGTAAAAAAACACTTCTTCTTCTTATAAAAGCTAAGTACTCAGACGTCAAAAGGAGAGGTCAATAGTCAATCTCTCGCTCTATCGCACTGCTCAGAAACACTGTTCCTGTGTCTGAGTAGCATTTCAGCTTTTGAGAGAGAGATGATGATAGTGCAGTGCGTGTTGCTCAACATGCTTCTAGAAACTTTTGCCTTCATATGTCAACATTTTATTTTTTCCATGTTCATGTGCTATTTAATTTCACCCACAATGCTTTGGGTACCGGGTATCTCACAATCGGTCACACTCGACTTTAGCTTTCCTTATTGTTAAATACTTAGTTTATTTTCTTGCAGATCTGAATCTGAAAATTTCCGTGAAGCTTCGCTCGGAAATTAAAACAGACTCTACAGAGGGAAATTAGAATCCGTTAGGATGCGCAAGTGATATCTAGAACAGGTCTGAGAACCAATTTCTATGAAGATTATTCGGAAGATTAAAATGGAACAGGCCTGATAGTTTTTTTCCCCTTATAAAATCACAAGTAAACTTTGTTACAGAAATCGTTGACAGTGGAGATCCTTACATTCTTCCAGACATTCTTAAGTGAATTCGAATTTTTCGTAAATTTATTTTGCGTAGTCCGATTTCTACCAGTGCTGCCTCGCAATAAAATCTAATGGCAGATGTCTGCAGACCCCGGAGAGCGGAGCAGTGTCACGGCGAAATTTTCCGGCACTCGTTTGCCGCCTCTAATGCAATTTTTATGCTGCACTTGCTTCGTTGCTCGGCAAAGCTGGTGCAGTGCTTCCGTTGTCATCTCGTTGCCATTGTTTTCCAGCTTGTCTAAGACAGCGATTCGACCAGGCCAAGAAAACAAAGCCAGCAAATGCAACAAAGGCGGCGCGCTTATTAAATTGTCTGACTGCTCCCCCACTATCCGGGCTTTGATCGAAATATCTGAGACACATAATGCAATCACCAGCAGCTTCATTAAATGCAACCCGTGTCAACCCGTGTTGGCCACATCGCGCTCAAGTTTTGCCACGGATGTCCTTGCTTCCGTTCCGTAGCTGCCATGGCTTCGATTATTATACAGTTACACAGCCAAGCGCATACCGCTTTTATTTTTAGAGATAGCTTTTATTTTAAACTAACATATTCAGGGCTTAACTTAATGTTCCGAAAAACAAAATGATTTGTTCAGGGCCTGTTGTCAAGCTGAAGGAGCTAACTGGAGTATTTTTATTGTATTGACAATTAATTATTTGGTTTCCTTTGCACCTTAATTGTTCCTTCTTTGTTAATTTAAAGTTATTTTTTATTTTCACAGTGCTTTTTCCAATCACTTTCCAATTAGTAATGAAAACTTTCTTTTTAAAAGTTACATAAGTTTGCTTTTACCGGAATATTTTCCTGTAAAACTGACGAACAATGAATGGCAGGAAAAAATTCTTTGCTCAGCGCTGAATTGGGAACAATGGACTCACCTTTGACTAGCGTAAGGATGCCCAACGGCATGACTAGAACGGCGACCATCAGATCGGTAATGGCCAGCGACATAAGAAAGTAGTTGGTCACATTCTGTAGCCGGCGTTCCCAGGCGATGGCCAGGCAGACGAGGATGTTCCCGGCGGCCGTGCCCAGGACCAAAACGAGGGCTAACAAAGCCCAGTAGTTGTTCGCGTCGAAGGGCACGTCCGCGGCAGTGGGCCAAGCGGTGGCATTGGTGCGGCTGAAGTTCCACCGCCCCCCCAGAAGAGGATTATGGCTTCCATTGCCGATCTGAATTACCTCCTCCTCCTCCGTCCAGAGCTCCAGTTGCTCGGCGCTGCTCCAGTCCCCTGCCCCGAATCCGACGCTGTCGTTGTAGGAACTTAGCGAGGCATACACATCCTCTTCCATTCCGCGTTATTATTCCTATTGTGCGCTCTACTCGTATTCCTGCTGCTGCTGCTGGGAAATCCGCATGCTAATTAGCCGACGCATATGCAACAGAAAAATGAAAGAGGCAATGACAATCGGCAATCGGTAAAGCCCTTACGCGCCATTTCGAATTGCAAATGTAAAATGGCGGAAACGACAGCACCGGAAATAAGCGAAGGAGAATGGCGGACTCACGGCACTAGAACAACGGGAATGGCGAAGGCAACCGAACGGATATTAGTGGCAAACATTTTATGGCACCAAATTGGCGGAAGTTTGTGCTGCAATGAAGAAAAACAGAGAATGGGAAAATTAAAGAAAACTATTTAAGTGGGCTGACCACAGAGGGAGAGAGATCTAGTACTTCTAATTGTATACTAGCATAGTAAAAACTGTATTCCAGTGATTTGGTGTTTTATGTTATTGGATTGATTAAATTTATGTGGTATAATTTATTTATACCACATGTTTCATTTAACTTTGTGTGTTTTTGGCATAAGGTCGCTTTTTTTATTTATATAATTATATAATTGAACTCAATTGCCAATAGGAACTACTGCTACTAAATAGCTACGCGTAAATTCGATGACATCATTAAAACACATAAGCTAATTTATAAATTCCGAATAATGGCGCTTTGTCGGGTTTGGTTTGGCCCCAATTGGCTTTAAGTCTCGATAAGTCATAGCAGAGCGCCGTGGGTAATAATTAATGGGCCTCCATAAATTATCCCCACCTACAATCACATCCACCCCCATTTTGTTTACCCGATTTACCGTTCTCAATTCAGACGATTGGACGACATAATTGCATTTGATTTGAAGGAATGACTGGCGGGGTTAAGGGCATTCGAATAATAGAAATCGATATTGATAAGCAACTATAGCTGAAATCAAATAAATTTTCCGTATGCGTATGTCACAAACATGGATAATTAATTGAGACATATTTCACGGGTCAGACAGGGGCTGAAAATTCAGGCACACAATTCTAGTTTGACGAAAAAGGAAGCAAACTTCTAAGCGGAAGTTTATAAACAATTGTAGTTTCTACCCCAAGAGAAATCAAATCAAATTATTATTATTATTATTATTATTATATTATTAAATTATTGATATAGCTTTAAAACTGAGAGGACGGACATGGCTAGATCTACTTAGCTATTGATGCTATGCTTTATATACACTTTATTATGTCGGAAATCACTCCTTCACTGCGTTGCAAACATCTAATTAAAACAATAATACTCTGCAAGTCCAGGAAACCGCAGGCGGAGACCGCAGGCGTCGGTAGACTGTTTGTGGACCGAAAACAGCACTGGAATGAAATTTATTTCCAAAACAAAGGAATAACACACTTCCCAAGCCGCAAAAGCATCACTAAAAGTGGTCAAGACGTTCTACAGAGGGCAGCGAAAGGAGTTGTCTATTTTAGAAGCTGCTCTAAGGTCAGCCAGACAAACAAGTAAGTAAAACACACCAAGAGAAATAATGGAGCTTAAGTCAGAAATAAGTGGGAAAGAACTTTATTTAAGATATATTTTAATATGAAATATAATAATATGATCTTTATAAGGGTTAAATTATCTGAACCTTACTTTCTTTCACTGCTGACACAACAGCAAGCACTACTTCGCAGAACAGTGCACAACAATCGAAGGATCGAAGGAACGGGGCGGCTGTGTGGAGCAAATCGAGCAACTTTGGGAAAGGACCTCAACTTGACAACACCTTGTTGACTTTCCGAGTAGCTGGTAGGTGGGAACTGGGCACTGTCTGCACGTTCTGTCAAATGCTCAAGTGTCAATGTTTTTGTTAATTAATTTCCCGACTGACTGAGTGATGCATGCCACCAGATAAGTGGGGCTGGCTCCCACTTGGAGCTGACCCTTGCCGGAGACCATTCGGCCCAGCCGCCTTGATAAACTGTTTGTTTGCCCTGTGCTGTTGGCCAACTTGTAGTCACAGCCGGCTAATGACAGGCGAGCGGACACTTCAAATGTACGACAAGGACTCGTACAGGGCCAAAAGGTCGGTGCGGTGCGTGTCGAGTGGGCCGGGCCGGCCAGCCTGTGAGTGTGTTTGTTTGTTTGCCGTAGTCAAGTGTTTAAATTTCCAACTGCCACAGTTATATTTATAGATTAGTTCGGAAACAGCCAGCATTATCGTTATTCGTTATTAGAGCCACAAACTTGTTACTATCACAGTCTTTTTTGGTCGACTTTAAGGGATTGATTTAAAATGAAATATTTATGGAAATTCTGTTTTTCTATCTTCTATATTTTTGAAAATGGGAAATGGTAGCTTTTAACTTTGTTCCATTCGAATGATCAAGTCCAACATATCAGCTGCATTAAACTAGTTATTAATTTAGTTTTTATACCCGGTACCCATAGGGTTCAAGGGTATTATACAGTTTAGTTTTTATACCCGGTACCCATAGGGTTCAGGGGTATTATACAGGCAGAAGGACGCATCTCCGACGCATCTCCGACCCCATAAAGGATATATATTCTTGATCAGCATCACCAGCCGAGTCAATTTAGCCATGTCCGCATGTCCGTGTTGGTAAATAGATCTCATAAACTATAAGAGCTAGAGTTACCAAATTTGGTGAATTGGAATCTGTTGCACCCAGATCAAATTTGTTTTAAAATTTGGCCATGCCCACTTCCGCTCCCGAAAATCGTAAAAAACTTTATATAAGCTATAGTCCTAATTTTTGATAAATAAAATAGATAGATAATAGATAAAATAAATAAGTAGGCTTCTGCGGACATTTTTTGAAAATTTGAGTAAAATCGGATGATAAACAAGAAAGTTATTAAACAATAAAGTTTCTGTGTTTGCTTCTTCTTCTTCACCAAGTCAGTAGCGAAAAAAAGGGTTGCGTGCTTTCGGGCGCAGTATTAATTTGGAATGCAGCTGCGTATAGCTGGAGAATTTGTCTTTTTTGAACGTTGCTCAACATTCAAAATTTGTCTTCATTCGTCGACATTTTGTTTTTTCCATGTCCGTGTGCTATTTAAATTCCCGCACAATGCTTTGGGTACCGGGTATCTCACAGTCGGTCACACTCGACTGTAGCTTTCTCACTTGTTTGATTTAAAACTATTCCCTATTATTTGCATCTGTAGTATAGACTTTTTTTAACTTATCTCCCAATTCCCTAGTCTTACAGAGTATGTATGTCGAGTTCCCTTTAATTTGTGCAGGCATGAAAATGCCCCTTACTGGCAAAAAATAGCATGTCAGCACATTACGAAAATAACCAACCCAACGAGTGGGGCCCTGAAACCCATAATTATTATTTTGTCCCCACCCCTTGGACCTGAATTGCACAAAAGCCATATTTCTGCGGCGGAGGGTACAGTGGTGGTCGAGCCAGGCTGGCGCCGTTATCGAATGAAAAGCGGAGCACCATTAGTCATATTAATCCCGGCGGAGTCATTAAGTCGTAAAACAGCGAAAGGTAGCCAAAATTCCGAAAATGCCCGTACCAAACCCAAAGTCAGGCGGGGCGAGCCAAGACGACTCCTGTTTGTCAGTCACTTCATCGAAATACATAAACTGACGACGACGACTATGTGGGTCAATTTCGCCGGTTTGCCGCCCTGTCAAAGTCAATAAATAAGTAAATGGCACGAATTCGAGGTGTCAGGGGCGTGTATTTAATTGGTCAATGTGCAGGAAGTATGTAAAAATGGGAAAATGTGCGTTTTAAGAGGGCTTCGGGCGAAGCTTACACTTTTATAATTTAAAATAAACGTAAATCCATATCATAAGTGTCGACACAGATACATGTTTGTGTTGTGTACTTATTGTCAAATCTTCAATGTGGCGGACAATAAATTATATAAGTATGTATACATTTTCATTTAGTATGCATATGGTACAAAAAAAATAGCAGCAAAGTCAAATTGGACTTACTTATTTTTATTTATTATTATTTTTTATTTCTGCGGTATTTTTAGAACCTTTATAATTTCTATCGGAATAATAGTTTCGAAAAGTATTGGGAAGGTGTGCCACTGTCAAATTTAGCTATTACGCATTAAGTAAACAAGTAAAATAAATAAATTAACTCATAAAAAAAATTCCAAGTGTATATTCTTTGGAATTTTTCGAGGACTTTAACCTCTTCCAATCTTGCATTAGCAGAGTATTCTGTTAAACTGAACTTTTCCGTCCACGCAGACCAATATGCTACATTCATAGCTGTAGATCATGCGGCAATGCTAAATACTGTTTCATTTTAACAGACAAAATTCGAATTGTTTTCAGAATAGAGAGTTTAAAAAGCGTTTGAGTTTCTTACTTGTTTTTAATCTCCCTTTGTTTAATGAACTATATTTTTGTTGATAATTATTTAACCATATTGAAATAATTCTTAAATACATATTTTGAATCCACGCCATGCTGAAATTGAACAATCCCCTTGGCTTCTTGTCGGTTCAGTTTTTCGGCAAATCAAGTTTAAGTCCTTTAATCCGAACAGGATTTCAGCTCAATTCCAATTAGCCTGAATGTCATTTCGATGCCACTGCCACCGGCCCTGGGGACAAGTGCAACTAATCGCATGCTCGTTGCTCATCTACCGAGTGTCCTTTCGGCACATTGCTTATCTGCAGCGTAATCTGTGGGGTTTTCGCTGCGTACACACCGCATCACGCATACGCCATGTCGGCCCGCTCTGCAAATAAGATATGCCTATGGAGCAAAAAAAAAAACACAATCCACAGCACCGCAAATACTGCGCAAATATTTACTTTAAAATATCTTTCACATGTCAGCGACAAGCGGCCACAGGGGAAAAAGGTAAATGTGAAACGGGAAACTGGCGAAAAGGGAAATCTCGTGAAAAAGGAACACTGAGTCAGGTGCGGTGCACGTTATTTTTATTTGTATTTACTTATATTTTTTCATTGGCCATGGCAGCTTAAGCACCCAATTTGATTTAATTTCTGTTCGCTTTATTTATTTATGATTTTTTGCAACGATCAAAGCAAAGCCCAACTCACAACATGGTGGTTGGTAAACCAATGAAATTTAAGTTTTCAGCTTCGGCAGGACAAAAATGTGAAACACAGCGATGGCATTTTCAACCTTCGTCTGAATGTAAGATTCAATCGCAGATTTGCCATTGAGTCGCATTCTAATACGTTCGTATTTTGAAAGATAATCAAACAAACCGGCCATTTAGCTCGGAATACATTACGCAGCTAAGACGACATGAGGCTTAAAACGATATTCTGCCTTGCTTCCAGGAACACCTAACATTCTCACCTAGCATGGGAAGTCAGAAATTTCGCGAAGTCCAGCCATCCATCTAGCTCAAATGTTAATCTCACCCAGTTTTTTCCAACCGGAAAAATATGCATGCATGCCGACTACTTTTGGGGGCTGATGTAATGCGTAATATTCTGTTAACTAAACTTTTCCGGCTTGCCTGTCAACCATTAACCGACTTGCCGCACCCACTGCGACAAGACAGGCTACGCGACGAGACGCGACAAAGGAGCAGCCATCGGGACGATTAGTCCCAGTGGCCATTTCTTGAAAAAAATTTCTGCTCGTCCCCAATCGCTGTGGTGAGGAGCAAGTGGAACTTAAAATTACTTACTATTTTGGCTGTATAGCACAATTATATAAAAGAAGAGGTGCAGGTAAGGTTCCGTACGGTGAACGCCTAACTAAAAGTCAGTAATTTTTGGGGAAATCATTATTTTCCAAAATAAACTAAATTCGCCCCTACTTGAAAATATGTGTTTCCGCTCATTAGGCATTCTGTCTGATATAAATCATGAAGAAGTACCACGACTTTCCCTGGAATTGCTACACTGTTCATATGCCTTCCGTGTAGAGTTTTTTAGCCTTGCTATTACCGTTCATAGACATAGTATATATTGCGGGGCGCCATTAATCACACAAAGCTGCCCCATACCCTCATCCTTTCAGGACTTCCTGGGCGTGCCGGGAGACCGACTATAGTTGTCGCAGCAAGTTGACACTTAAAATGTTAGCTAAATTTACACATGCACTCAGCTCGGGAGTCAACAAATGGCGTGAAGCAAAGAGGGGAGATGTCTAACAATGCTCTCAGAGCTGCTCAAGGATTCCGCCAGTCATCGGTGCCAGGTTAGCGGGTTGGTCGTATGGCGGGATGGCTGGATGGCCGATGCCCATGGGCGGTGACTGATGGGAGGCGGTAACTCTAACACTTATCGTTTATTATTATCTATCGCCATCACACCGCGTCCTCCTATCGTGGCCTGCTTCCTCAAGCCCCTTGCGCCTCCACATGGCGACACACACTTAATTGATTTCTTTACTGTTTCCTCGCTATTCCTACCGCGACGAAAAGAATCCGCATAGAAACTTTTTGCAAGACAATGTCACATAGAGAAAAAGATGTAATAAATCAGAAATAAATAAAGAATCTTATAGGAGGAATATTATTCAAAATAATAATTCATACATCTGGAATATATAGAGACAGGGCAAACATATTTTCCTTACATGAAACTAGCGAATTTGATAATTGACTACCTAAATTTGTTTTTCACCGTGTCCTTGTTATAGTTTGAGCCGGAGCCTGCAGAGAAATCTCTATACGGGGCGAGCTCGACCCTTGAGCTCGGCTTGGCTTAGAGCAGGGCTATAAATTAAATTCTTATGCGAGAGGGCTGGCAATTAAGGCACGATGTGCGAGCAAGACCGGGACGCAGGATGTGCGGTGCGCCCGATGGTGGGGATAGCACTCATGTGGTCCCGCTGTCAATTTCATTAGCTTGTCAGGCACAACTTTTCACTGGAGCAATGCCCACAGCAGCATCAGTCGCCAATGCAATTAGTAAGCAAGCAAATCTAATTAAGCAAAGCCCAGATCCAGCTCAGGGAATTTCTTTTACATTCACCTAATGTTAGGCTGCAATACACTGACAATTGCAAGTAACATTTTGATCCTAATAATCAAAAATCACCGCTTTTGTAATTAAAATAGTAAAATATGAATTCTATAAAAGTATTATTCATATATTACATTATATTATTATGTGTCGCTCAAACAAAGCCAACTAAAACTTAACTGTATTTAAATACAGTTGCAGAAAATAACATTTTCTGTTGTACGCTATGCTGACAACTTAAAGCATCGCCTGATTAAAATGCCTGGAAATCCGCGGCCTAACCGCAATACTCTTTTCCCCGGGTTTCCCTTCTAATTGTTTGGACGAAGAAAGGCGCACAGGCCCAATGGGACGCCCCACGCCGCCACCACATGAGTTATGTAAGCTCATTTAACGGCCGCCTAATTGCTAGGCAATTACACGGGAAATTGACAATGGCAAAACAATTAGAAGGACACTGGGACTCTGGGCGCTATGGGGCGTGGCCGAGACAGACACCCTCACATATGTATGAGCACTGTGCGAATCAGCCGCAGACGACTAAGGATTTTTCCTGCAGCAGAGATAAAGTGTCAAGGGCAAGAAAGGAAGACGTCCTGCGAAAATCAAATTAATTATGGCCCAGCACAACAGCAGATATCGCCGAATGTGGCGGAAAGTTGGAAGGATGCAAAGAGACAAAGCATAGGAAACCCAAATCAAATTGAGATTTATGAGCACACTGATGTGTGTCTAGGTCAGCCGTAGTCCTTGTCGTCCTTTCGCGTTGTTTGCCATGCTGCAGCCATTATTTGGCCGGATGGACATCTGTCTTCGATTTTTCATGTTGTGTGTTTCATTATTATTTGGCAGGCTGGTCAGGCTTCACACCTGCCCCCAAGGACAAAACGAAAGGAAAAGGAAGAAGGAATGTGAACAGAAAGGAAAATAAAGATTTCATCGTCGAACGGGGCCAGGCAAAATATAATATCAGCACATATAATTTATTATATTGATTTGGTCAGTGGCAAAACAAGAAAAATATAAAATAGAACTCAAGTGCTAGTGGCATACCCTCTTTCTTTTCTGAAAGTATTCAATTGGAATTGAATGGAATTCAGATAAACCGGATACATTTGTATGTTGACCAAATAGTTCTGGATATAGTTTATAATACTTTAAGAATGGGTGTTTTTTAAACATTTTTATGATCTAATTCCATTTATTTAATATTAGCTATTTTAGGGTTAAAGGTTGTTTAGAGTGATAGTTCTCTTAAAAAAATATATAATGATATAATAAAGCCGCATTTTGTCCTAGAGTCCAGAGAAACATTTTACAGACTTGTAACTCTACTTAAAATACCTAGTACCTCTTCCTGAATAATTCAATTGAAACCAATATTCACTGATCGAAATATATATAATTTACAGCCGAGCTGATGGACCCCACGCCGATGTGATGTAAGCAATCAGCGACAGGAAGTGAATTAGCGATCCAATAGCCGACCGCATTTCCCAATTTTCCTCATTACGCTTCTGGACACGAATGTCGTAGCAAATTTTGATGGCATATTTACCTATTTGCGTGCATCAATTATTTATATAACTCCGCTTGGGGCGACGCCGCGTCGTTGAAGCATTTCCCTCACCAACACCAACACCTGAGTCGGTTTCGATTTGTGTCATAAATTGGCAGCTGTGAGCGTGCGGGTAGCGGGTAGCAATAAAAATAAGCGGCCATAAAATTCAATTATGACCACAACAAGTGCAGACATCGGCCGAACACTAACACAAAACTAAAATAGCGGCAGCAACAAACCGCAGTGAAGAGCCGACAATGTGCGCTCCCAGGCAATCAGGCAATCAATTGTGCTTGCATCCATGAGTTGCAGCAGCCCGAGAATTGGAATCGGAATTGTCAGGAATCGGGAGACTCAAATGGGCGCCCTGGTATCCCACTGGCGTCGTAGAAATAATGTGGAAACACATTCACACACGCTCGAAATAGTTGCAATTTGGTTAGTTCTCACAGGGACACATGTCCTGCGATCTGGTCGTGCCACAAATTTGGTTACTATCTAGCTGCAACAACATTGTGCTACCAGAGTGCACATACATAAATTTAGTAAATCAAATTGTGTTCTTTTGACATATGTATATTTTGTTACAGAAAACCGTTTTGGAGATGGAGTGTCCTCAAGCAGGTTGCAGAACATAATGGTATTTAAGTTGGTATTATTTCAGTCCGAATTTCAGAACTCACGATTCGAGCTGCACCATCATATATGAAATGCGCCCATGTCTATTAATTATACTTACTTTTTATAATAATTAAAACATGTTCCTTCAATTTTAGGAATTTGGATTTATTGTCTAAAAATTGTATTTTAGGCAATACATGCCTCAAAAACCAAACTTATGGGTCAAACACCTAACATAAAAAGCAAACCTAACACTTATGCAGTACTCACAAACTATAATCAATGCTTTTTTTGTGCTATGTCATACCCATTGGGTACTCTTAGGGTACATGGGTATTATAAGTTAGTGCCAATCGAGAATGTATGTAACAGGCAGAAGGAGGCATCTCCGACCCCATAAAGTATATATACTATTGATCAGCATCACCAGCCGAGTCGATTTAGCCATGTCCGTCTGTCCGTGTTGGTAAACAAATCTCAGAGACTATAAGAGCTTGAGTTACCAAACTTGGTGACAACATTGGAATCTGTTACCTGCAGATCAAGTATCGTTTTAGGACTTTTGAAAATAACAAGGCAGAACAATTTTTTTTATTGCGGTTGTAGGGCTCTTGGTAAAAGAAAGTCCCCAGTACTTTTATCATGTCGGGTTAAAAACGAAGTAAATATTTAGACATTTTTTAATATTAAACTTTTATTTTCTTACTAATTTTTAATAAGTATAAATTGTCACTATGATATCAAAAAATCATCACTTTTATCTTACCTCGGTAAGAAGTGTTTTTGTTTGATTATTATTATTATGGACATCAAAAATTCTTACTGGTTGCATCAAACAACTTCTGTAAAACTGTAAACTGTAAAACTTTTCTGGACGGTACGCCCAGTTCAAGCTCATTTCATCTTACTTTTTCTCAAAGAGACTTGAAATCGTAACAAAAGTGTTCAAGATTTGATTTTTCGAGAAGATACGATCTTGATGTCGAGCATTCATTTCTCTCTCAGGGAGGGACCTGAGGGAAGACATAGATAAAATTAGAGATAGATAGGTACTCTGGAAAGATATTTTTAGATTTGGCCACCACACGTCTTAAAGTATGTATTCAAGCTTGACTGAATGGAGCCTTGGGTAGAGTTCTGGACTGGAGTGCTGACTGGCCGGGCTTCAAGTCACAGTCGAAATAATTGTGTTTTAAAAATGTAAGTATGCCTAATAGAATTTAAACACATTAAATTAAACATTTTAAATTTCAGAAGCATCGTAAAAATAAGTCTGTATTCCTAAGCTCAAAGAATTGTTCAAATGACCTCATATTTAGGTTAATTTTTATTTGTATCAAGAGCGGGTTATTCGTGAAACCGAGATACCTTCTTCGTTTTAAATAAGTGTTTCCAAAACCTACATAAACCATGTAATTTACCCCAAGAGCTATGTTATTATGATAATTACCAAACTCAGAGCCACTAACCGTCGCTCTGCCAAACAATACTCTGCCCAATAGTTTAAAGTGGAATCAAATATTCATTGGCAAATATAATTGTCTAACTGTGTGCTTGGTCTGGTTTAACCTTTTAATTAAGTTGCTAGCTCCGCAAACAGCTGGCACTCACTACTTGACAATCACCATACGGCATTCGCATGCATGTTGTAAACGTTCTCCGTGTGATTTCCCCACAGGTCTCTTCAGTGTTTAGTGGTGGTCACGGACCTGGCAGGGATATATACATATAAATGAGTGGCCATAAAACCAACGCCAGAAACGAACGGTAAAACTACAAATGATAATAATAGTCGATATATATTTGTATGCCCGTGGTTAACAATAAAGAGCAATGGCAAAAGCAACAATGGCAGCAAATATTGATAAGTGCAATTTGATATATTTGCACGGCGTTTAGTGGCAAGCATTGTAAATTGCATTTGTATAAACTGGTAGCCGGATATAAATCGAAATATTTATAAATAAACATAGCTGAAAAGCTATTCAGGTCTTTATGGCTATTTTAAATTATTTAAATGGCAAACTGTTTTAAATAGGTTGAATACGAACATAAAACAAAGGGGAGTTGGCGAATTATACATTTGGTTGTTAAACTAGATATACTTTAGTTTGGAAAGGGACCAAAAAAAAAAAAATGTAATACCCTAAAAGGAGACTTAGGTATTATATTTCAAACTTTTCACTTATTCCACACAAATCATAAAGATAGAATTTTTAATGCTTTAGCCCTGAATATTAGTAAAGAGTTAATAGTGTTAGTGGTGTTAGTAAATATCCCGAGAACTTTGGAAAAAAAAACTCTTACGCTAATGAAGTTTTATAATGGCTTTAAGTGGGCTTTGCACTTGGCCATCTTTTCTTTTTTTGTCCAGCGGCAACACTTTATGGCTTCTTAATGAGCCCCCATAGTACTGAGGTAGCCCATTCCCGAAAAACACACATGCAGACCCAGTATCGCATTATTGGGAAAGCTTATCGGAACCTCGCATCGCTAGCATCGATGGCGGCGAAGCTGTCTCCCGTTTAATGCCATTAAATCCTATCAATTTTCCTCGCCCAGCAACAAATTTAAATATTTATGCTGTGACTTAAGCCGGCTACAATAACACAAAAAAGGAAAGGTTCAAAAATTGCCCATAAAAAAGAATGCCGGGGTTGGGGGCTAGCAGAAGGTTGCCTAAGCCCAAGAGCGTCCAGGCACTTAATTGAACCTATCAATATGCTAATATACATACGTATGTATATGTGCCACATAAAATACCCATGTGTTTATTTGGCAGTTTCCTTTTCCATTCCCATTTGCACATATCGAGCCGGTCGACAAAAGATACCTTTTTACACTCCTCGTTGGTCTGCTTATTTGATTTTAATTTTTTTTCCAATTAAATTCACTTTGCACCACCTCCGTCGCATCTCAACTTTACATCGTCTCAGAAACTACATAACTTGAATTGAGTATTAATTTGCGGTTTCCTCTGCGGCTGCTCCACATTCTTCTTTGCTAAGACTTAATACCCTTATTTTAATTTTGACCAAAAGTTTGCAACGCAGGGAACGCAGTTTCCGACTCCATAAAGTGATTGATCTAACCAAGTCCGTCTGGTCAAAGATGCGTCACACGAATTTTTTTCACACGATTTTTTTGTGCTGGCTCTAGATTTGGCTCCAGGCTCTCTTGAAATTTTGTTTTACGTTGAGTGTATGTACATATATAATTCTATTTTCACACTTATAATTTTATAACGCTATTTCAATTTTGTATTACACCCTTGTTCCACTGCAGCATAGTTTCAAAAATTGAATGTAGGAATGTATAAGCTAATCCGGCTTTGTTTACATTTGAATTGGGACATCGTCCATCATAGCGCGGATATCGATCATTTCAGGCTTTCTTCAACGGCGCTTGGATGACGTGGACACAGTGTCCTCTTCAAATTTTATTAACCCATTGGAGCTTTGAAATCTTGTATATCAAAGAAAAATCGGATGTTTTTTGCCGCGACCGCAAATCAAAAAAAAATATTTCCCTGCCACAGCTTAAGCAGCATCGCATTATGGAGTGGCGACAATGAAATGCTGCGCGGGATGTAGTTTTCCTTCATCTTTTTGTTAAAAAATATTCATATTTTCAAAAACAATTAGAAATTAGGGAAGGGTTAGAAGGTTTAAGGAAGGAACTTACGAAATACGCTTAAGAATCGATAGTTTTTGGTATTTTTTTTTAGTGTTTATGGAAACCTTCGGAGCGAATGGTGAACGGACGGCCTGTCCATTTTGGATGGGTTACGTGTAAAAGAATGGACCATCCTCAAGAATGCAGCAGAATGTTACAGTGGAACAGGGTTATAACATGCATTAGGGTAGAAACTTGCGCAATATCGTTATTTATCATTATTTCTTATTTAGTATATATAGAAACAGACCGGCTGTCCATTTTGGATTGACCATTCTCCCTTATGGGAGACCTCGTGTAAGAGAATGGACCATTCTCGGGAATGGAGCAAAACATAGCAGGCAAATATAGCAGAGGCTATTACTCTTTTTCAAAAAATTGCTGGATTTCTTTACTAATCACATAAAGGATTTTACTATACATATATTAAATGTACATGTCAAAATCAATTAAATACATGTTTACAAATATATTTATATTTTCACGGAACAGTTCTTTATGTAGTCAAAATATGGGTTACATGTAAATCGCTTCTTATAGAAGCTGGAAGCTTTGGCAAATATGTTATTTATAGGTTGCGAAAGAACTTTTCTATCATACAATAAAAATATGTGTTGTTTCGGTGTTTTACGGCATATAAATCTGACAGCAAGACCGTAACGAATAAAGAATGAATTCTTTACTGGCATATAACGTATAGAAATGTACTTCTTGAAAGCAGCCAGATTCATACATAGAAGCTTCTATTTTTAGATTCTTAACCTCTTAGCAAAAAATTACATTCATACTGCAAATCCAATGTATGGCTGTTCGGCATCTTAGTGTTTTGGCGGTGCAGCTTACATGGATCGACGTAATCTCCTTAAAGAAACGAAAACGTGATTGCAGAGCAAGAAGTCCGATTATATAAGCATACAGGAAATTTAATCAAAGCCCGCAGAAAACAACTTTTGGAATGCATATTTTAAATAAATTTGTTACTCCTTGAGTCCAGGTAAGTATAATGAAATTCAACAACATATCCTATATAAAATTTCAAACAGGACATATCTATAGCAACACATAAATAAAACCCTCTACTATATTTGAATCGACGAACAGTAAATAAACTAAATGAAAAATATCTATTCCAGTATACCTAGAACAGACAAACCTTGAGAAACTGAAGTTGATTTTAATAAATATTTAACGCCAAATGGCAACATTGAGGACTTGTTTTGGCTTACTTACTTACTTTCAGCCTATAAAATTTATATCCAAATAAAAAGCGTATTAAAGAACTTCCGGCAGCAGCCCAAAAAAAAACCTCGAAGACACTAATTAACTGCTGTCACATATATTGCATATCATTGGGATTTCTGGCCAACATTTCTCTACCTGTAAGGCATTCTGCGCCAGCATAATTTTTTACATTCATAAATTTTGCAGAGTCTGCGGCATGTCAGAGGCTTTTCCCAGCGCTTTTCCGCCTCTTCCCCCAGTGGCCATTTGCCGAGGAGTGCGTGATGGTGACGGCAGCCAGCCAAAAAAGAGAAAAATCTGTCAACGGCCCTATTCACTTTCACTTTCGCTTTCCCCTCCCTTAGCCGCGGTGCCAGCACTCACGGCAGCATGTTGTGCTGGTGTATGCCACTAAATATGCCAAAGCGCGCGTAAATTGATTTAAACACGGCGACAAGGACGAGGCGGCATCTCCGAGGGTGCTTATGTGGGTACGGGTACGTAAGCGCACGGCCATGCTGGATCCGAGTGGTGGGCACTTTGAGTTCCCCGTTACAACGTAGAATGGGAATGAAATACCCAAGATCCTCTATTTAGTTGAAGTTGATGGCTGCCCCTCCTTCGCTCTGCTAATCATTGCCTAAATATTTGCATACAAAATATCAACGAATTCCACAAAGAAACCAACGGCATTTCGGCGAATTTCGCATTATTTTTTTATAACATTTTTTATAAAAACTAAAAGCCCAGGGAGAATTCCCCACTTTTCCTGGGGCGGACATACATACATACTTATATACATATTTGCAAAAATAGCTCTTGGTTATACTTTAAGTTACCCAAAAGCAGAACAAAAAGCAAAAAAAAAAAAAGAAGTCCCAAAAATGAGTAAGTTTTTTGTCTGCACATTTCTTTTTAGATGGAAACCAGAATAATTTCCCAAACTACAAGTTGTATTTATAACAAGTAATAAAACTTCAGTCGAGTGTGACCGACTGTTAAAAATCTGGTACCCAAACCTTTGTGGGTGAAATAAAAAGGCACTTGGACATAACTTATGAAAAACTTAAATTAAACAGGGCGAAAGGCAAAGGCAAAGGAAAGAAAGCGAAAACTATATATCTATCATGGCGGAATAAACAGGAAAGTATAGTATGGAATTCGATAAAAAAAAGTTCCTAGTTATGTAATAAATACATTAGACGGGCTTTATAATTTGGAGTTAGTCTTGGATAGGTGCGAGCTTAACACCATTTGGCACAAATCCACAACGGATTTGTCTCTAAACTTGATGATGATGAGTACCCTGAACACACTCGACAGTAGCTTTCTTACATGTTAGAATTCATTTGACGATAATATTCATACCAACATTATACCATATATAGGATCTATTAGATGTATTGGTTTTATTTATTTACATGGGCAAACTTGGGCATAAACCCTTTTGCTTTAACGAAAATTGACATATTTCGGGGTAAACAACAATATTGTCTCTCTGCACCTACCTCAATCGTCCATAAACACTCGCATAAATAAATGTGGCTCCGTTATTTTAGTTGCCGGTTGCCAAAAGCTCATCGTCATGTGCTCCCATAACTGGCCTTAATCAACAACAGGCCAACGTCAAACGTATTTTAATCAGCCTGGCCCTGCGCCCGATCGGGTTTTGGCCATAAATCTCAAACAAATATAATAGAGTACAAAAACAAACACGCCTGTACACCATGAACAAAATAGATGGAAGCTATATCTGGGTCCTTAAATAAGAGTACTGAATATTTGTCCTCGGAGATGTGTTCCTCCTAATTTCTGACTTTATGTCTTGTCCGTTTGAATTAAATAAACAAAGAATTGGGTACGATGATATATTATTGACTTTATTTTTACCAACACATACTGATTTTTTTAATGGAAACTCGGTATCCTGCGTCACCCTATTAAGTGATTACGCCGCTAAAAAGACGTCTTTTACATTTGATTATTATTATAATCACGTGACTAAAATGGGGCCAATTCAAGCGAGAATTTAATTTAAAATGTACCCTTATAACTATTTGAAGAGGCAGAAGAGGAAAAACTGAATGGAGCTGAATGCAAGGGGAAGAAGTGAAGAAAGAAACATGACAAAAAAGTGACATGAAGCGCTGATGGCTTACGATTTTCCTGCCTACCACGGACATTGCCCGGATGACGTTGTCCGGTTTGGTTACGCCTGTAAATGCTTCGATGGTCGTTTGCTCGTTTTTCCCGTGGCAGCCACGTTTTATGAGGTTTTTTTAATTGTCAACCACGCACTCGGAGGACCTCCGCTCCGTTCTCTTCTTTGTTCTCGTCCGCATCCTTATCGCTGGGTAATGAATAATCCGGTGCCCAGAATGTGGACTCATTGGCCACCACTTGAGAAATGATGCTGCAATTTCATTGATGGCCTTCGCCGGACCATTAATTGTTTAATTTATTGAGCCACAAACGAGTTTTATAAAGCTCGTCATATAATTTAATCAACTGGGCGGTAGTTCCACTGGATATATATATGGTATATATAAAGCTGATTTATGATAGGTGTTCTTGAACGATCGATCCCGTCTAAAAACTTTATTTCATACAACCGAAATTAGAACAAAATTTTTAACTCAATTACAAAGCCATTGAAACACAAACTGCAGGCACAAGTAAAACGAAATGGAAAGAATATAGGGTGAACGGGGCGGTACAGCAGCAAAGTAGAAAATGGAAAACTGCGGGAAAACCCCGAAATGCATTTGCGACCCCTTCCCGTCTTCAACGCAATTCCCCTCGACTGCTGTGGTTTTTCAACGAGTTCGGCACATAAAAAGAAGAAATTGCTTTTCCTTTCGCTGGAAAAGTGAATTTCCTGCATTTTCGCCATTCTGCCCTCACTGGCCACTCTTTCTACCATTATTATTGTTATTTTGGGGCTTTTGGAGTTTGCAGCTTTTTAATGGTCCCAAAAATGTATTGTGTGTTGTTGTTGCGGTTTTCGTCGTTGACACGGCACGGCATTTGGCGCTTAAGGATGCAATCTTGTTGGCGTGGCCCGCCATATTTTTAAGCCTCGCCAGGGTCTTTCGCCTTTGGTCTGGGAAGGCATGCACACACATCCAGTCGTAGTAAGCCAAATGCAATAATTCGTCCACAATTGGCATGGTTCAAGCTGGGCGTCTGCCGGAACAGTAACTTATAAAAGTCGGTTTTTCGACTGGTACATTGGTATTTTTTTATACCAACCCTTTTATATATTAAAGGAATTTCTGAGTGACCTTAAAAATGGTTCTTGTCAAAGACAAGCAGCATGCAGTTGTTTTTGATATAGCCAGTGTCGTCATCAGTATCGTGGTTACAAATTTGAAGCTAGACCTCGTTGGAAATTCTAGTGTAACGCAAGCTGTAAGTAAACCGATGCTGAGGTGGGCTCTTGTAAACTTTTTATTATATTATTTGTTATATTATTTACATTTCATTTCTAATGATTTTTCCACACCTATATTTTTCATTATTAGTAGTTTTAGCCAACTCGAGGTCCAAATTTTATATATATTTTTAATTGGAATACTTTTCGAATCAGAAAAGAATGGTTTCAGGGACTTAGTGATACAATTAAAAAGTGATTCATTTGAAATTATTTCTTTCTTTGTAGACATACTATATGTATAATGGAATTTGAAAATAGTTTATTGTCCATCAACAAAGGAAAATGCCTACAGAAACCAAAAATATGCAACTTTTACTATTATTACTTTGTTTAGCAAGTACTGAAGTTATTGATTAACTATTGACATTTATCCACGCCAGAGACTAGAAGCAAACTTATTTTCGTCTTTTATTTGCATGCCTCGGACTGGGAGAATATTAAATGACCTGCCATTTTCCTACATTTAGGATTAATACATTCAATTAAAAATTAATGGCTTACACAAAACAATCGCACTTTCGCACAGTTTCACCGTAGGTTCATATCCGTTGATAGTCTAAGACCCGGAAAAATAACAATATTCGATTTTCCGGTAAATTCTTTTGTGGGTAGTTTCCAAACTTTTTTCCCAGCCGTTTTTCGAATTTCAAATCGTCACTTGTTGGGCGCACTCCGTTCCGCTTTGCAATCACCGTAATACCGCCGACGTGCACCGTCGTACTGTAACTGAACTGTGCGGCTACGTTGGCCAAACTGTTGCGACTGTGGCCACGAGCACAAAACGGAACCGGAGGCCCGAGAAGCAGCCGAGGACGACCGACGACGCTGGGCATTTCCAGTTGCAGCGGCAGCGCCGCTTCCAGTGAGCAAGTGGCAGTAGGAAGGTGGCGTCAAGTGCTGTGGGTGGCCGTCTCTTTATCAGCCGCACCAGCTGCTGCGATACGACTTCAACAGCTGATGGCTCGAAAAGCAAATCCCACACGACTCCATGTGCTGTGCCTATTGACAGATGGCCTCAGTCCTCAGTCTCTTTCATCTTTTCTTTAAAAAATATATATTTTATTTAAGAAAAATATTATTTGTACTGGCTGCTGGTAAGTCCTGTGCCTTGAGAAAAGCCCATAAGATATCTTATTAATCAAGTTCTAGGTAGAACCATGAAACATTTTAAACATCAAATTCTTATTATTCAGCTTATTATATGGAACTTGATTTTATTTTATTTATAAAAAAAATTCGAAATAAGGAAATAATTATACCTAAAGGCAAAGGAGTAAGAAGTGTCTAAGAACAACAGCGCCTTTCAAACTGCTGCCATTCCAGTACCCTTTCCCCTGCGACGCGGCTCTGCACATGCGCTGATTTCCCCAGCTGGAAGGCTGGAAAACTATCTGTTGCTCTTGGCCAGGATGGATCTCCCATTTCCCCCTGGTGCTATTACTGGTAGTGTCCCTGGGTCGGCGGGTTAACAATTTGCATGCAGCCTTTTTGGCACAGGTTCGTGTGCATCTTACATGGGAAATCACTCTGGACGGGCGAACACCTGGTTGCCGAGGCCTCTGTCCAGCGGCTGTGGTCGCCATCAAAGGCGATTTCTGGTGCTGCTGAGCTTGCACTTTTCATGGCGGAGGGCTCCGTTGAGTGGTTTTTATGGACGCCCCATCACTTTGCCAGCCTTTTCATGGAGAGTGATATTTTTGGTTCCAAACTGAAGGTGTGTGTTTGTGTTTCGTGTCATCGATTGAGCCCCCGCCCCCAGGCCGCCTAATGCTCAGTCATATCGACGCCATGAAATAGGACACAGAAGTGCTGCCATGTATAACCATTCGAATGCATCAATGCATCGAATTACAAATATTTGCTTTTATATCTCAGCGCAAGTTCCACAAACTCCAATCGCAGCACGTGCCGCAGCAATTCCGTCGTTTTTTTCTGCAGGATTATTTTATTCAATATTCAAATATTCCATTTATGGGGTCGGAAATGCCTCCTTCTGCCCTCTGCTCACATTCTAGGTTGACACTAGACACTAGCTAGAAAAGAGCGGCAACCCTTCTTGGGTTCACAGCTATTAGCAGTCTGCACCAGGACCCTAACTCTTAAAAGGTTTCAAAAATTATTAATATTTTCATTATGGCATCGGTACAATCACATATGAATTCATTTAAATTGATCTAAGTTTGTGTATGTATACTTTTATTTAATGTAAGTCATTAATTATAATTAACGATTATATCGAAAAAAAATATAAGTTTGTAAACTAGTGTTATTGTATTAACTTAAATAAAACATTAAAATGTTTACTTCTGGATCGACCCAGTTCTATCTGCGGTGGATGGAAATAGAAAAAATTTGGTGTGTAATATCTCCCATTCTTATCATCCGACTTAACTAAAATTTTCAGACTAGGTCCGCTAAGATGTATTTATTAATTCTCTATTCAATTTTTACTAAATGTCATATTATAGCTGTGTAATATTTTTTTCATGATTTGTGGGGCGATAGTGGGCGTAGACAAATTTTTAAACGAGCTTCGTGTAAAATGGTGTCACCAATTTGGACAAACTTAATTGACTCTACTGGTGACCCTGATTCAGATTATCAGAGGTGCTACAGAAATCACTTTCGTCCAAATTCCAATCCACCGTGCTCTACCCAAGGAATTTGGATTTTATCCAAACCACTGACTTTTTGCAAAGCTATTTTGTTAATTACACCCATAAAACATACTAAAAATATTTAAAAATCTTAATTTTCTTAAAAAGGTGGTTTAACTAATGAGTAACCTACATCAACATTTTTTTTAACATTATGCATGTTAAGTTGATAAAATAAGCATCTTAGTAATTGCATATCCATAACACCCATTAAATTTTTGCCGATTGATTTTGCGTCCAAATCAATATGTGCTAGTGCTGCCACCCTGTCCGATTCTGATTTTCGAAGCTATGACCATTCTTGTCCCTTATTTAGTAAGAACTTTGAGTTAACTTGTTAAAAAATAAATTATATAGACGAACTTATCTTTGCTTTGAATTAGGCAATGAAAAAATAACTCATTTCAGTGAAAAGAAGAATGTCTGCAAAATTCGTTTACTTTATTGTGCAATTTGTGAAAACATTAAAGAGCAGTTGTACTTTTGCCACATGGCGCCTCTGTTAAATTCCATCGGCTGAGAGCAAAGCGGAAAAAAACAAACCGCAGAAAGACTGTTTCCATTTCGTCAGGTTTTGCTCCGATCTATTTAACTGAATGAAGCGGGACCAAAGTTTCCTTTTCAGCAATGGAAGTGTTTTTCAAAGAATATTTTAGTTTAAGGGGGTCTCATTGAGCAACTTTTTTTTTTTACTTTTTTTTTTTGCATTTATTTATAGCTTGGGTAGTTGTGAATATGCCCCTAAAAGGATTTTTAGAAATTCGAAATACTTTAGAAGATAAAGCATTTTTTTGTGAAGCAAGGTCTTCGTCAAAATAAGCTATTTTTACTTTACTTTAAACGAAACCACATTTTTCGAACTTGCGGCCATGATATCTCCAGTTCAACTGAACCGGTTTTCATAAAACGAAGTGGAATCGACGCAGAATTGTCACCATTCTCGTCTGAATAAAGACCATAATTAAAAAAAAAATTACTATTTTTTTTACTATTTTTGTTTTACACTAAACTACAAAAACAAAAGCTTGAAATTGAAATTTTTTTTTGAATGGCCGCCATTTTGTCAAAAAAAATCACAAAATTATGGTCGAGGTTCAGACCAGAATTACTGATTATACTGATTATAACCCCGTTTTTTTTCATTTCAAACGCTCCGGAGACTCGGAATCATGGCCGCCGTGACGACACCTTTTTTTTCCACCACCAACTTTGATGTCTCATTACTTTTTGAACAGCCCTCGCATCGAGGCAAAAAACATTTTTTTATTTACTTTGAACTTTTTGTAATACAATAAATAAAAAAAGGTTTTCAATTATTCTTTGCGTTTTCAAATAATAATTTTTTTAAAAAGGGTCTAAAAAAGCGGGTTTTGATGAGATGTGATAAATTTTAAATTTTAAATGGGGCCTATTTAATTTAAATAAAATTATTTTTAAAATTAATATTTTTAGTATTAAAAAAACATATTCAATTTCAATTTTCTCATATTTATTTCTTGTCATATTATTGAAGTAATCCATATTTAAATTAAATATTAATCAATTCAAAAGTCCTAACCAAATGTAACACTTCATATTAAGTAGGACTTAAAGTGGTTACCCATACCGATGTTAATTTTTCTTTATTAAAATTTAATATTTTCAAATTTAATTTTTGTTTTTTTTATACCTCAGAGCGAATCCCATTTAATCCAAATATTAAACATTTAAATTAAATATGTTGCAAATTAAAACCCCCACTTTAATTAATTACACTCCGTATTTTAATACAACAATTTAAATTTTTTGTTTTAGCTTAAATAAACTTAAATAAACTCAATAAACTTGAAAAAAGTGGAAATTTCAATACGTTAACTTAAATGTTAACATGCTGCTAGCATCCTAAAAACTCGAAAAAAATCCGTTGGAAAATTAAAACGTGTTTTTTTATAAAGTTGGTCGCCCAAAGTATCAAACTGGCCTACAACTCCAGGAATCTGTTGAAAAATAGATTTATGGTGGATTTTCCAAGTTAAGTAAAATGATAATTTTTTAAAAAATTTTGGCCGGATGTATACTAGATTAAAGGTAGAGTGTTGTGTTCAACAGTTGAATTATTTGTAATCTATTTTTGTTAACGTTACTATTAATCGTAACAAAATTTAATATCAGAAACTTTTGAAGACTAAGGTGTCATCGTCAGTTTTATCTCACCTCGTTAAGAGGTGTTTTTGTTTAATATCAGAAGTTTTTAAAATGACATATGTTTGTTGGTAGTGTTAATTAGTAAAGCACAATACCATGTCTAGATGTCGTGTCTATATTACTTGGCTATTATTAAAAAATTATAACACATAGACCCCTGATATTAACTGAACGCCGAAAATCGTCAAAAAATGTTGTACCTCGTTAAGAGGTGTTTTTAAGTGATATCAGAAGTTTTTTTTTTTAACTTAAATGAGTAAAATTAACAAAAACGAGAAAGAAAGCTAACTTCGGTAAACCGAAGTTGGTATACCCTTGCAGTCTGCAATTGGATCATTAAAAATCGAACCATTTTAGTAATGTTGAAAAAACATCGAATTTTGTAAATTTTACATTTTCATATAAATGGACCGATCGCTTCTATGGCAGCTATATGATATAGTGGTCCGATCTTAATGAAATTAAAACCGTAATTCTAGAACCAAAAAAAAAATGCTATATCTCAGAATTTATAGAACTATGTTTAAAAACAGAGAAGTTAAAAATTTTTTTACATTAATTTCGCCATCATTCCTATTGCAGCTATATTTTCCGACATAAATACTGCGTGCTGAAAATTTCAGCTCGATAGCTCAAAAACTGAGAGACTAGTTCGCGTAGAAACCGACAGACGGATAGACAGACAGACAAAATTCTACTTCTTGTGTAATACCTAAGAACATCTTCAAGCTAACAATTAAACAATTAATAATTAAAACTTTTTTTTTAAGCTAAAATGCATTTTAATAAAAAAAAAACACCGGTTTTAACATTTATTTGTGCCTGGTGATCTCTTATATTTTTATAAAAATTAAGACTGGAAATTTTGCCGCACCCTGCGGGCTGAATAACTGAGGAGCTAATGCCGAGGACAATACTTTAATCAACAGCAAATGCAAAGAGTACTGCGCAGATGTTAATTAGCTTTTGTGTGTAAGTATGAATTGAAAATGTCACACGTAGTCAGCTTATGTGGTGGATTGCAAATGCAAATGTGGTTCCTGCGGGTGAAAGTAAACCAAAATACAAAATAAATATGCAGCTGGACCTATTAGAGCACATTCATCTATATATCTGTTTGTCCTTCAAGAAGGAGAAATCGCTCAGGCTTTAAGAGCTGGAGCTAACAAAATTGTTAGCACACATGGGTACAAGGATATTAAAACTTAATGCCAACCGAGAATGCGGATACCCGCAGGGTAAAGTATACATTTTTATGATCAGCATCACCAGTCGAGTCCATCTGTCTGTCCGTATGAAACAACAGATCTCAGAGACTATACGACCTGGGGTTACAACATTGGTGACAACATTCTAATCTGTTACACACATATCATGTTTGTTTGGCCACGCCAGCTTTCGCCCTCGAAATCAATGAACACATTAATAAAATGTTGTGCGGACATACTATAAAATTTTAAGGGAAATCGGATGAACATGAACATGGAAGTTCTTACACATTGGAGATCTTCTGTCTCCATTCCGGTCGTACTCGCACATAGACTCACAGATGGTTAGTCCTAAAAAATCAAACAGGAACTTCCAATTCTACATGGTACGCGGAAAACTTGGACAGCATGCAGATTCTACAGATCTGAGTATTGGAAGCTATATTCGTTAAGGTGTGGTAGGGTTAATGCGGTGCAAACCAGGGCGAAACGGCTTAAGCTAGTTTATTAAATTAAATGACATATAATAACGTAAGATTTCGACAATTTTTCTAAAAATGTTTTATTAAAATATATGTTCAGGTATAGGAGTTATAGGGTATACCCCGTGGCCGCTCCAATAAAAGTTTGCGGTGTACATCCTAACTGTCTACAGAATCGTTTGATGTGCAAAAAAAGAAAATGCACTAGTTAAAGGATAAAGAAGAGTTTGAATTTTTGACTAAAATAATTAATTGTTTAATAAAAATTATAACTATTATAAATAAAATTAAAGAAATCTCGACGGTTGCAGAAGCTGTGTGAAAATTTCAAAACGATTGGTCAAGTAGATTTTTAGTAATCGTGTACAGCGACTTTGAAAACTGCACTTTTCAGGAGAGCGCTTTAATCTTTTGGCTGCCCGTACATCAAACCTAGAATGACCTCCGTTCAACTACCCATTAGGTCGTTGAAGTCGTTGATTACTACGTATTTTACGATGTCAAATTTTTGTTTTATTTATATTTCATGCATAAATGTATTCAAAGTGTCGACATATAGTATTTACGCTAAGCACAATTTAACAAAAACTTTAAGCTTCACAGACCACTGTACCGCGACGATCACAACCAGGCGCTTTGATTTTGTATATTCATAATTTGTCAGTGTGCGTGTTTGCTACGCATTTTGTATGGGAATTATGCTAAACTTCAAAGATGAATTGTGACTAAACTAAGAGCGCCCCAACATAGATTTTATACTCAAATGTACTTTGAAGCACCCCCTATCTATGGTTTTTTTTTTATTATTTGGAAGGGGCGCAGTTAATAGAAAATTACCAAAAATAAAATGGCTATATTTTTGGCTAATTGCAAATTTAAAAAAAGTTGCAAATATTTTCAAAAGTGGTCAGAAATAGCCACTAAATGGCTAACCTGGAAGCACTGCCGTGCTGGCGGCAACGTACGGGCATGGCACAGTGGACGGTCTTGTATGGAGAAGGCGGCCAAAAATACTTCCAATAGAGATATCAGCTTGAAATATTTTCTGCAGCTAAATAATTCCATATTAATGCTATATTTATAATATTGGCACGTATATAAGCTTTATTTTCGCGCCAATTTAAAAAATCAAATTAAAGCTGACCCCTAAGGTTATGCAACATTATTTTTGTAGTTATTGCCAACGTGAATTTACTAAACGCTTAACTTTAAAAAAACAATTAATAATGCAATACAAAAAAATAAAAATTTTATACATTCAAAATATAATAATACATCATTAAATAACAAAAGAATAAAAGAATTATATATATAATTATATAACGCACGAAAAAAGGACACAAAAACATAGAAATTTGGAGCGAGATGGAGGTATTGAATGCATGATTACATTAAGTGTAGCAAATTGTAGCAGCTTATTTTCATAACTTAGAATAACTAAATATTGAACAATTTTTTAAAAAAAGTTTCGTTGAAGGGCGTCATTGGCAAAACAATTTTTACTCCATCTGAAAATTGACTTGTTTTGAGGTTATACAAGAACAATTAGGGTTTACGCACATGTTTTGTTAAAAACACACAAACAATGCAATCCAAATAAAAATTACAAAAACACAATGTAAATACTGTCAACTTATATGTTCATTTTAGTTTGATCACTTTAATATAGCTTTTATATAGTTTTTTAATATATTTCTGCAGGGCTTGTAGCTACGATGCATACGCTTAATATTGGCCGCACGGTTTGTGCTATCACTTTACCTGTCATTTTCTTCGCGAATGTGTGAAGCAAAACAAAACTAATCATCAATTTTAAAGCACCGTTTTATGGACAACTAGATGCCGAACATTTGAACTTAAAATTCAAACATTGATATTTTTATTTTTGGCCTGTGGGACCGTCCACTGTGCATGGGCAGAATGCAGCAAAGAAGGTCTTAGGAATCAGCGCTGACAACATTTATTATTACATCAACATTAATTAAATATTAAAAAAATTAATATAATTTTCAGATATATTTTTAATTTTTATAGTATTTTTTTAACTTTTCCATTTAGAATAAGCCATTTTCCGCTAAAATTCTGTCAGCACTAGTTATTATTCACCGTTGAGTGATACAAAATTGCCCATGCGTAAGATCGAGATAGCAAGCTGAAACAGGTATTTGCAAGCAAAACGGTGAGCGGTGGTGGGGGTATCGCCGATTTTCGTGACGATCCTGACTTGGTTTTACTCTGTCTCCGAAAATCCATGACGCGTCTAAAGAAGTTTTTTTAATTAACACTTGTTTTAATTCGACAGAACGTTTGAAAGTTTGGGTACCGGGTTTCTCACAGTCGAGCACACTCGACTATAGCTTTCTTACTTGTTTTTCTCAATACCTCAGTACCCCTTGTACTTCACTAAATTCTGGATACAATTTTTCTGAATGAAGGAATTAAGGTAGTTCTTTGCGGATAGTTAGCTAACACCTCTAGCTTTAAATTGGTACACATATGTTTGAATAATATGCAATTGGTCAAAAGTTTTGATGCAAAAACGAAAATGTGTCCACAACGGCATCTTTTTAATTAGAAGTCTACTGGAATAGGAGGGTAACCTTAGGTTTGCACACGGATAAGCCACGAAGAGTAAAAAAGAAAAAAGTTATTTTAAGCTGACTCAATGCGTCACTTTCATCTCACCTCGTTAAGAGGTGTTTTTGTTTGATATGATTAGATAACAATTTGTAATCCTATAAATATTAAAGATTATTTTAAGAATGAATTTAAGAATCGAGAATGCGAAATTTGTACTATTCTGATATCGTTTTGTATTGAATTTGGTTATTTGCTCAGGAATACATTTTTAAAACATATATTTCCACATTGCACTGTATTCAGAAAATGTTGAAATATCCATTAAAAACATAGTGAGTAGTGAATACTTAGTGAGCGTTTTGCGATCTTTAACCGATGTCAAGCATAGCAATTAATTGAGAATTTATGGTGTACCAGTTCTCCTAGGTCAGCACTTTAGGGTGTAAATAAATAAATGTATACATATGTATGTATGAACCTAGATACACATATACGTAGTACGTATTACGTACCTTATTTAGATGTGTATATACACGGCTGACCCATAGCAAAATTAAATTTTGATATGGGTCGGTTTATTTGGCAGTCACATGAGACACTCATCAGCTGCTCTCGAAAAATGAAAGCAAACAACAAAACTTTTGTGACTCTTGTCCTTAATGCAAATGCATGTCAGCCGAGCCGACTCCAGCAATGCCTGGGTTCTAGCCACCTTCAAAATGGATTTGTTGACACCCCCAAAAAACACACGCACAGAAGCAGGCCAGAACTTTTTAAATATGCATGAGCACCTTTTGCCGTTTGTTCTGGCACACCCAGCGAATACTTGATAACCGAAATCTCGTTTCAACACCACAGAAAACAATGGCTAGAGCAAGATGAATGGCGTTGGTGTGTATAGACCCGAGATACTATTGATGTTGATTTTTCCAAGCATTAAATAAAAAAGAATATATATATACTTATATGTATGTATATGTATACATATCGGTGGTATATTTGCACTGCGCGCCTAAATATGGGTGAAATGACCATAGTTGCAGTTCCGGTAAAGTGCGATACAGTTTGTTTCGAGTGTGGCTCCGTGAGCGTTGTCAGGACTACGATACTTGAAAGGATATGAGATGATTTCACAAAAAGTGTTGGCTTCCTTATATTTTTGGAAAAACAATTGAACCGACAACAAGGCTACGGAGCCTTCTGCACAAGTCCGCCGCTCCGCAAGCGCAATCAGCTATAATTTGGCACAAATATGATCCATCAAAGGACATTGTACATATACATATATATATATACATATATACATAACGAAAATTGGCTACTCTGGGTCGATTGTTCCTATAGCAGCTATAATATATAGAAATGCGATCCGAACTGCAATAGAAATAGGACTATCCTGAAAGTTTCAAAAACTGAGAGACTAGTTAGCTAGATCGACTCGTCTAGTGATGATGATGATGATAACCTCCAAGGGTATAAATATTGAACGATTAATAGCGTAGAGCCTACAAATAAAATTAATTTAATTATTTGTTTACTTGCGTAATGACTTTAGATGCAGAATTGTTTCCATTGGTACGGCGTGTGTCGTCGTCATAAAGCCATTAATCATTCTGTGGGTGTGGTGTTTCAATTGCTCAACTGCCAATAACCTCCATTTACCTGTTTAAGACGACATGTAATTCGAACGAGGTACAGGGCGATAGTAGTGGAGATATTTTATTCCGTTCTAGTGAATCAACTAGACTAAGCTATAATTTGAAAGTATATTTAAGATAATATAAAAATAAATTTATGGATTATATTGGTTGATGAATTAATTATTGATAATAATAAATAAATTATAAATAATGAATTTTTTGGCGTTGTGTGAGTTGCATGCAAACAAAGGAGACTAAGATGCATGCTCAAGTCAGTGTTCACTCGAACACTTACAATGTTGCCGGGAGATAGGGAAGTGGCGACCTCTGCTCTAGGGTAAAGATTTCAAAATATGTTTATTCATTTATAACAAATTGATAATTAAAAGGCCAGAGCTTCTCATGACCTTCTTGTCGACGGCGGCAAAAGCTCTCCATTTTTTGGACATCCTTCTCATCGACTTTCATGGAACGTTAGGAAGCAATACGATTGAACACTAGAGGTAGAGGTATCCCGCTGACTGGCATATGCGCTGGTCTTGGCGGTGGGCATGGAGTCCCGCTGATGATTTCTCCTAAACGAAACCTAAAGGTCAACAACATTGTCATTCAACACTTGAGAAAAAACAGTTTAGAAATAAAATGCAGAAATATATATAAACATTTTAACGAACTGATCATAATCTTTAATATAATAATCTTTTATTATATATATGTATTATTATATTATATACATTTATAAATGACTTCCAGGCCGCAAGAGCTTATCACTGAGCTCGCCAAATTAAATTACATGTATTTAGTTATAATCTTCCAGCAGCCTAAAGAAGGATAATAAATAGATCAATATAAATAGACACTATTTAAAACTCTGACTCATCAAGGATCACAGATCGCAAAGAGGTATGCCTAAAATAAAAATTGAACCAACAAAAAAATAATAACTGGGACGATAAGAAATTGATGTATACCTTAATTATGGAAGGACAATAGAATTTTACAAAGAATGTTTATTTTTCAATCATTTTAAACTCTTTTTTTTTAAGCAAGTTTAAAAATAATTTCTTAATTTCAATTTGTATCTACAAATTGAACCATAACTCTTATTTGCAATTTTTGAAATAAAAACTATTTTTTAATTATTAATACAGGTACGAAAAAATAATAGCACAACAAGCACAAGCAATTTTAAAATAGTTGCCCAGTTCACAATCTTAGCTTTAATTAAAATTTTAATACATTTTTGGTACATTTGTCTCCAGGACTCTTTAATTAGTTTCGACATCAATGTTTGATTTGCTTTAGCGGGCCGACACATGGGATCGAAAATCGGTCGGGTTACAAGAAATGTGAGTATGCATTTAATGAAATTTATTTACTACTTTATATAATTTCTTACAAATTTGTAACCCTATAAATACAGATTATAAGAAAAATTCTTTCACAACGAACTTTAAATATAATTAAATTATTTAATAATTTAATTTAATAGTCTTTAGTATAATCTGTGCTAAATTATTAATAGTTTTCGCGATATTTTGTAGCCCCGGTACCCATAAGGTACAAGGGTTCTATAACTTTGTACAAACCGAAAATGTATGTAACAGGCAGAAGGAGGCATCTCCGACCCCATCACTGTGGACGGCAGTCCACGTAGTGACGATGAGCACCGAGACTGTGGTGTACAAGGAGACTTCTAAAGCCGTAGAATTGAAAATCTGCTCGATAGTCCGGTCAGAACCATTTATATTTTGATCAAAAGGTACTGTAAGCCTCTTTGAAATTGCAGACTAAGATTTTTCCAAAACGGATTAGTTCAGGAAAAATGGGAGCGAAAGTGCGAAATTGAAGATTTTTAAAATTGGAGCTGTTGTGACTGATGGATCAAAAATTCCCAAATTTTTAATGTTGTTGTAAATTAAAATACGCGTCGAATGACACCTCACCCATCACGATCTGATATTCCGTTCAAAAGATATTCAATAAACAAGATTTTAACGGCCTTTCCGAAATTAGTACGTTTGTCCTGTTGTCTGTCTGTCTGTCTGTCGATTTTTTTTTATAAAAAAGCTCGAGCTTATTTGTTCTACCACTTTTTAGTTTCCCGCTAGTTTGCGGGAAAACAGTTAAAAAAGCTAGATTTTCCATGATTTGCATACGGAGAAGCTACCTTGGACCGAAGCAACGTTTATCGGTGGTACAAAATGTTCTCAAAAGGCCGAAAAGATGTGAACGACGAAGAGCGTGCCGGACGCCCGAGCCTTTTCAACAACAGACGAAAAAATTAATGAAGTGGAGAAAATGGTATTGGCTAATCGTCGAATCACCGTTAGAGAAGTTGCTGAGAACCTAAACATATCGATTCGCGATTGTTTTTGAACACACCTCGTACAGGTGTTTTTACCAATAGAAAATGATATAAAGAAAAAGAGTAAAGGCATTTAAGCATTCCGTTTACTTCTGAAAACATCGAATTCAACTGTTTGAGCAATAAAAACAATTAAATATTTCGATAACAAAACAATGACAAAAAGTTTGTGAAAACCCGAGCACCTAAAAACGAAAACGTACGTTTTTGGTCTAAAACGAAAACGAAAAATAAAAGTGAAAACCGGAGCATGCCTGATACATTTACATTCTTACTTTAGCTTTTCTTTAAATGCAACTACAAAATTTAGGTGGCTAGGATATATCCGCAACTCTTAGTCCCACCATCAGGGACTCTTTGTGTGGCGTGTGAGATGATCAAAGGCTTGACACACTGCTATAACGAATGTCAGATGGTGTTGTGTTAATTTAAAATCCTGCTTCCGAGCCGCGACCCGAGATGCAGACACACCTGCCGGGAAAGTTTATTTTGCCGATTAAATTTTCTCCTTTTAGGATTTATGTTTGTGTTTCCTCTGTGTGTGTGTTTTTTGGGAGCTCTTCAATAATTGCCGCAAAATAAAAAAAAATAAAAATTGTTTTAAAAGTTTCATGCGGTGTGCTGAACAAGAGAGAAGACCTGGCGACATACGCGTCTCGTTCTTGTTTGTTGTAGCCGCTTTTGCTACTACGCCTGTTTGCCATTTCGCTTTTGAAGTGTCCAATAACACACACCCACATAACGACGAACGCAACTTATGAAATTCAAAGAAAGAGAAAAATAAATAAACTTGAAATTCTGAGCAGCCTAGACAGGATACCAACGCCGGTAATACAACCGCCAGCACAAGCAATTTTTAAGAAGTTAACCGCTCACAAATTTTAACTTTAGGGAAATGTTAAATTCATTTTTAGAAATGAGGGACTATAGCTAATCTAGTATTCGTTGTGGTATTTATTTGTGACTAAATATACAGTACAAAAATGATTTCCATCAAAGGCAGATGGAGTGCAAATACAAAAGAGAGTCGCGAGAGCGCCCCTTTTCTGCGACCAATACATACAGTGGTGGAAAAAATAATAGAAACAAGATTTTTGCGTCCGTTTTTTTCTATTTTTTCTCAAGAACCGTAACAGATATTTATTTAATTATTTTTTTGTTAACATATATTATAGTATGTATTATAAAAATAAACAAAAAAACAAAGAATTCACTAGATTGGCGCAAATCAAGGGATCAATGGCATACCATTCGGATTGCACTTTCTGCCACAATTCTTCCTTGTTTTTGGGCTTAAAGCCTCCAATTCGTTTTTTTAGTACTCCCCACAAATGCTCAATTGGGTTCAAGTCCGGTGATTGCGGTGGCCACTCCATTACATTTATTTGTGTGTCCTGGAACGATTTCTTGACTAATTTGGACGAGTGTTTGGGGCCGTTATCCTGCATGAACTCCCACTTTAACGGCATTTCTTCTTCGGCTTATGGCAGCATAACATCCTTGAGTATATCAAGGTATTGTGGAGCACACATTTTGTCCTTAATACGGAATATCGGACCAACTCCAGAGGAGGAGAAGCATCCCCATAGCATGATATTTCCTCCACCATGCTTAATCGTTTTTTTTTTATGATTTGCATTGAAATCTGTATTTTTTGGGCGCCTTACATATGATTTACCATCAGATCCAAACATATTAATTTTAATTTCATCAAACCAAAGGACATTTTTCCAATTTTGGCGGTCCTTTTGACGATAAGCAAAAGATCGCCTTTTTTGAATATTTTTCTTGCTCAAGTATGGTACTTTTCTAGGTGAATGTGCCTTCAAATCCATCTCAATCAGCCTGTTTCTAATTGTGCGACTGGTAACTGATGCCTGCAAGTCCTTTTTGAGCTCCTCCGATGAAAGGAATGGGTTTTGTTTTGGTGTACGAGTCAATATGTCATCAAACTTTGTAGTTGTTCCTCGCTTTCTACCGCGGTTCTCCTCTCTTTCGGTGAATGAAGGTCCGAAAACATTTTTTTTAGTGAGTACTGCCAAAGACATTAGAACTATAAGATGAGTAACGTCCATACATTCGTTTTGCAATATGTGCCAACTTTTTTGATGGCAACGAAAATCGCTCTCTTTCCGCTCTCACAAAGTTGAGAGCGTAAAAATCTAAAAATAGAATGCGCTTGCTTGTATGAGTAAACTCAGGAACAAGCAATTGCGTATGTATGCGTAAATAAGTGTGTGCTTCAGTTCGCAAGCGCAACCACCGAAAATTTAATTTTTGTATTTTGTGCTGCTGGTAGCTTTTAGAGAGAGAGGGGGGATACCGAGACCGGCAGCAGAAACAGCTGATCGCCAACATTTAGCGGGAATTTAGTTAAATATTATATTATATTATTATTATAAATACATAATTATATATGTATTTACAATTATTTAATTCAATGGGCTAATAAATAAAATATGATTATAATACATAAATAGTAAAAAATACATATATATTCATTTATTATTTTTACAATTTATGTATTATAATATTTTTTTTCTTAGTCAATTAAATTAAATAACTATATATATATTTTTTTTTTTTCGTGGCCTTCTTGAAGCTTTTTGTTATTTTTCAAACGTCGCACACTTAATACCCTAAAGTTCCATGTGATGTCTTGTATAAAATATATTTATTGTGTATCATTATATAAGTATGTTTATCCGGTCATTACATTCAAATGTAATATATTCAAATAATTCTC
>VNJO01003198.1:0-15732 GCA_008042535.1 Drosophila tani | reverse complement strand
TAATTCTTCGTTTCGGGGCTTCGGTTCCGCCTCTTCTGTGTGGCCTCCGGTTTCAGCCTTCTTCTGTCCAAAAACTCCGACTTATTTGCTGTGTGGCCATCGTTAAATTTCGTATTGAAACACGAGACAGTGGGGCCAGATTTTGTGGGAATTGTTGGGGATTTAGAGAACTTAAAGTAACCTAAGATTGCAGGTGGGTTTCTAAGGCTTATTGAAAAGAAAACAAGCAAGAATGAAAAATAATAATAATATTTACTGAAGCAGGGTAGTGAAATTCTTGAAAAATAATGTTTAATAATAAATTGCCATTAATAAGATTTATTATTTATTATTTCATTGATTTCATTTGACATACTCTTGATTTTCCCTTTTTAATATAAATAATTGTTCCTTTGAGCTAAATAAGCACAATTTCATTCCAAATATGGCTGCTTGGCTATAAATCGAATTTATTATTAATATTATTATTATTGTTCATGTTATATTATATTTAGATAGTGCCTTTGTTACTTTTCCCCCTTTATTTTCCTGGACCCCTTTGATCCTTTTTAGGCCTCTCAAACCACTGTTCGTATTCCTCTGCCTGGCTCTGAGCTTTGTTATAAATTAAATTATTTTTCATGGGCATATATCTCGCCCATATTTATGTACCAACATATATGCTGGACGTATCTCGTACGGATATCGTTACACTAAATTGTTATGTCGGCCTCCCGAAACGGCAGGAATCCCGAACATGAGGAGAGGGCGTAAGCGATTTGTCTTTTGGTTAATTTTTTTGTCGGCCCCTTGAGCCAAAGTACCGCTAAGGCCGCCCCGCCTCCTCCGATCCTCTTTCCTTATATATTTTTTTTTAATTATTTTTCATTCCCTGGTAATAAAGTAATTAAAGCTCTGGCACTGTTCAATATTTCATCTCTCATCTCTCTGAGGCGGCCGGAGATTAATTGAGGCGGAGACCAGGGCACGCGGCCATTACGAACTGATTTGCATTTAATTGGAGAACAATTCGCATGATTATGATTATGAACCAAAAAACGTATCAATTTTCGCTTAATTCTGGCACGAAAATTGTTTTCTTCTTCAAAAAATCAGCGAAAGCAAATAAAAAACCAAAAAAATGTGAGAGAGCGAGATAATGAGCGCAATAAAAACCATTTGTTGATGACTTTTAAATAAGCAATTTGTTGTTGGTTTTTTTTTTTTGAAGACGATATCTGTTGCATGTGCACTGGGAGAAATATATTTTAGTAAGGAATATTTAAATTAAATGTCTGTCTGCATAACAAAATCTTCCTGTAAGTTAAAGTTTTCATACCAATACCCTTAAACAATTTAAGAACCGAAAAAACGTATTCCTTTTAATAAAACCCTACTGGTTTTTCTTTTCCTTTCTTTGGAATTTAATAATCAAACATTTTCCCTCTTTTGAAATTAAATTCTGCTCATTTTTCTCCCAGTGCACCATATCTTATATTTTCTTTTGTTAACTGTAAAACGTTTTACTTTCGCGCTCGTTTTAATTGCCGCCTGCTGCTGCTTCTGATGGTTTCTTCTTCGCTTTTCGTTGCTGATGATGATGATGATCTGCTGAATCCGAGGCTCAAGAAACGTTTGGCAACATTTGTTGGCCACGTTAATGTGGCCACCATAAAAAGCGTGTGAACTTTCGGTTACTTGTTCCATGGCAAACGTGTCGAACCAGACAATCAACGTGAAACGACAGTTGGCGACACTTTTCCTCGGCCTTCGCCGGTGCAAGTCGTTTGTGGCGTTTTGCTGTTATTTTTTAGCACTTGGTTAAGGCAGAAGGTGAAGGCGGTTTGGGCCCCGGTCATTTCCTTTAATGGTTTCCGTCGAAAGCCACACTTGTCGTTATGTATGAGTTATGCCAATTGCCAAGACACCTTTCTTTTAACCTGCCAGCTAAAGGAGGTTTAAAAAATGGAAAAAAGAACTTAAGTATATAAATTAGGGAGCCAGAAGTTAGTTCTTAAATTAAAGGTGCTTTTTTAGATTACTTTAAATTATTTACTATTTTTTGGTTGCACAATTTCCTTTTTCTGTAATTAAAATACAATTTTGGGTTAACTGGAATTTTAATCTGTGGCAGTTTAATTGAGTTTTAAAGGTGCTTTTTGGTTTTGTATTAAAAGAAATATGGGTTCGGCTACTTAAACTCGTTTTAGGTTTTTTAATTAAACTTCTACGTGAATATTTAAGTTTTTACGTTTTAGCAAACCCATTTTCGATTGTTTACTGGTTTACAATTTATTTTATAAGCCCCAATAAATTTACCAATAAATAAATACTCTCTGGCTTTTATTTTCCTAAACTGCATTCACGCACTTCTTCCCGGCAAAACCTCAAAACTTTCGATTGTTATTATTTCTTTTTTAACCAGAAAACCAGCCAAGCTAAACTGAATTTTCATTTCTTAACCCATTTTTGCAGCCCAATTTTCCCCGCCACTTGCATTTTCCCGATCCGCAAATTAATCTCACATTTAATTGCGGGGCAATTGCAATTGCAACTTGCAACTTGCGACTGTCAGCGGCATGGAAAAATGCAGCAAGAAATGTTAATTTCGCCTCGATTCGACTCGGTGGCACCGTGGTCGGCCACTGTTATTTTATTTGTCAAGAAAATTGGGTCAGAGCAGACCGACGGAGAGAAAAGAGGGAAAAGACTGGCCCAAAAGAATGATGACTAAGAAATGTGTTAATGATAGCGAGTGGCGTAATTAGCCAGAAAAACCTTTTTTTCTCGTTGGTAAAACGTAAACGTTCCAAAATGTTTGGCAGCTGCCGCTGCTGGACAACAGGAAATTGCGTGAATTCCGCAAATAGTTGGCCTTACTTAATGCGTTTAAACTTTTGCATAATTCGAGTTTAATTTTGAGGTAACCTTCGGGTTTAGGTGAATGCTGAAAAATAATTATTGATAAAAAAGGAAAAATGCAAGTATTTTAAGGCATACTTTTTATAACCATTAAACTGTGGAAAGAGCAAGAAAATCGAAATATTTAGATTCGTTTTAGCTGTATTTAAGGGACATAAAAAGGAGGTAAAAGTAGGTAAATAAACTATTATATATGCTAAAAAAATATTATTTTTATTTTCCTTCTTTTCTTGTAAATAAAAACATTTTTATTACATTCTTATTCCGTAAATATTAAACCTCAAACAGCTCTTTTATTACCATTAGTCATAACTTTGTCTCCCCAAAAAGTTTCAGCTTCATTTTCAACTCCTTTATGACCCGGGGAAATAGAATTTCCAGCTTGCTTATTTAAATATCTGAATAAATTAAGCAGCAGAAACTCGACAACAAATTAATGTCAAAATAATAACAAATTAACTGCTTTGGGCCGCAAGAAATATGACAGTTGACAAACGGTAAAAAACATGCCCAGAGCGCGGTGGCAATAGACATCAACTTGGCTTAGATGACGTTGACATTTTCCGAGGCAAGTTCGCGCGGCAATGGCTGTTAACGGTTAATTAGTTAACACTCTGCCCGAAGCGTGTCAAGAAACTGCATTTAACCTGAAAGGAAGGGCCTAGGAACTATATTCATTGTTTGTTTTTTGAGACTGTTTGCCCACGCGTCTCGTCTCTCCTGCACAAAAATGATAAATGATTGACAAACACGGCTGCCAGCGGCATTATGCAGGTAGAATCATCATTAAAGCCAGGCTGTCTTTCTGTCGTCTTGGGTTTAATTGATATTTTAATGTGAAGATGCTCTCATCGTAGGAATATACAGGTGAGATTAAAATAATAGGTTCTTAGGGCTTTCTGGAGGCTTCAAAATTACTGAAAATATGTTTGTAAGTTATTAAATAAAGAAAATGTAAAGAATTATATAAGAAAATTATCTATTACAATGATTGAAAATATTTTTGTAATTTATTAAATAAAGAAAATGTAAAGAATTCAAAAAGGAAATTATTCTACAAAATTTTAAAAATATTAAAAAAATTGTTAATTGCCTAAAACTGAAACCCTTTTTAATATTTCTTCTTTTATCTACTTTTTTGGACATCATTGTATCACCCAAAAGCGTTGAAGTTCTATATGAAAAGCCATATTAATGTCTTGAAGATTTATGGTCTTCCAAAAGAGCCTATGAGCATTTTGTGTTAACTATACATTTTAATGGAATTTTTCACGCTGTTTGAAGCCACATTACTTGGTGATATTAAACACCTAAGCCAGCTTCCGCTGCACTGGGACTTCCTCTGGCTCTCTCGAGATCTTAAAAGATATATACAGACTAAGTACATATAGAGGAGATCCGACAAAGTCCGCTTCAACGGAAGTACATTCACGACTCACGTTGGCTCGCATAATCAAAGACCTCTGAAGGCACAGAGTCGTTGGCTTTATTCTCTCTTTTTTCCGAATGCCAAAGACCCTTTAGAATTTTATGCTTGAGTCATCATCCATCGACACCGACAACTTTGGCGGCTTTCGGTTTGTTTTTCATATTTTTTTTATTTATCTTTTCGTTTGTTTGGGCTTTGCTTCCGTTAAAGCAAAGTGTGCTCGAAACTATTAACAAATCCGCGGCTTGCAACCTGTCGTCGTCGTAGTCGTTGTCGTTTATCCATTTCAAATACTAAAAACTATGGACAATCAGCAGCAGCAGCAGCAGCAATTGCAGTGGCAACGGCAACGGGCCACATTTCCGCTGCTTTTGGCCAAAAAAGGCATTGAACAATTATTATTATTATTGGAGTGCGAGTGCGAGAGAAAAGGAAAAGCAACAAGTGTGCAATTGAGTTACATTGCGCCCACTAATAATGCACACAGAGAAAAGCTTAAAAAAATTATTGTACAAAAAAGGGAATATTTTTATAAACTGGGAGATTATTGTACAAGGCAGGGAATATTTTTGTATACTGGCTGAAAAGATCTACAATTTTTCATTAGTAGAAAAAACAAATAATGCCAAGTTTAAAAGAGTTAAGTTACAATTCGAAAGATATATTGTAAAAACTGTTCCAAAAATTTATTTATATTGAATCCACATATTTTCGGTATAAAAACAAACAACAAATTTATTTAGCTATAAAATATCTTTTTTTACCAATATTGGAAGCTTCTTCCGTTGCCGCAACTTCTTCGTTTTTATTTGCTAACACGAAAGGCAAAGACCGGTCAACTGTGGCAACAAGCACAAACAGCAGAGCTTGGATATTGTCAACACAGCCACTTGCCACACAACTTTGGCTACAACTCCCCTGGGGTTTTTTTCATAGACTCCGGCCAAGAGGGGTTAAGGAGGAGGGAGGGTTAAGCGATAGGAGTGCGCGGGGTGCCGGGACATCCAGCTGCGTAGACAGAGCTCAGACATTACCCAAGTTGCCACAGTCTTTGGCACTTTTCCGAAAAAAACCATCAATAGACGCGATAAATTCGAGTCGCAGATGGGTTACACTTTTCGGGGAAATAAAAATAAATATAATAGTCAAGAAAATATAAATATAAATAAATATAAATACATAAGTTATAAGTAACTTGTATTAAAAATATCGAAATAAATACTTTGAAGCCAAAATAAATGTTGGTTGGCTAGAAAATAATCAAAGAAATATTCCAGGAAGTACAGAAGCAAATAAAAAATAGCAAAACTTTAGGAATATTATCAAAATATTCAGATACTCATTAAAAATTTATTTTAAAAAATATTATAGCTCCTAAGAAAATTGAAAACAAACATAAAAAAATATTAATCGCTAGAAAATAGTCTAACAAAAATCCACTTCCTGGACAGAGCATAAAAAATAAAAAAATATTCAGATACTTATTACAAATTTGATTTACAAAATATTTCAGCTCTTATAAAATGTAAAAAGTAAAGGAAAGTGATTCCTAATTAAAGAAATAAAGAATGTAAACATTTTATAATCATTTAGAAATATACAAATAATTATTAGGCTCTACTAAATCTCCCATAAACCTCTTATAATCCCTTAGCCTCCCTATAACCTCTCCTAGGACCAACCCAATGTTATAGTTCTTGTACCTTACTTCCCCCATTTGATTCCCTATCAGAAATCTTTTGCCATTTGGTGACTTCTTTTTATTTTTTTAGTTTTTGGCATGCGCCGCGTGAAAAACGAAATGAAAAGTTGTTGCAATGTCGATGCAGCGATGTTGCTGCTGCTGTTGGCCGTTGCAGTGGTCAGTTGGTGGTATCTTTAACCGCCGAAGGCTGCAGACCCAGCAAAAAAAAATATATATAATACATATATACACATATAGTGGACATGGCAAACACACATTTGAAAATGGAAAGTCGATGTCTGGCTTGTCGTTGGCAGTTTTGTTTTTTGGGGGGTTTCTTTTTATTTTGGTTTTTCGTTTCTTTTTCTATATTTTCTATATTTTTGTTTGGCTTGCAACCGGTTGCATTTGCAACATTAGCACATGCAACGAAATTTTTGTACTGCGAGTATTTTTATTAGATTTTGATTTATTATTTGTGTGGATTGCCGCTGCGCTGGTCTTGCCGGCTAATTGGCATGGGCCAGGTAGGCCAGCCAGGAAAATGTGGCAAGGAATTCTCTCTCTCTCTTTCTCTCTCTCTCGCGAAAAGGAAAGCGAAAGTTGGAGGCCTTAAATCTGAAATTGAAATTTCTGGCTTTTCCCTCTCTCAGTCTTTATGGCCACGAGGAAAAGCAAAAGCCAAAGTTGCGACTTGCCAAGTGCACGTTTAGTTTGGGCCATAAACTGCGCGCACTGCCATTATGAGCTAACACCGGAGATCGCAGATCCAAAGGGGTTTCTTTTCGCACTCGTCGGGGTTATATAAGGTTGTGGCTCGTTCGAACCGGCGAAACCTTACCGAACGTCATTAAAATTGCAAATTTCTTTCCGCGGCGGCTCTCTGTGGATAATGGGACCAGAAACTAATAAGCAGGTGCCCGAATGGATCCAGAAATATCTCTGCCTTTGTTACAACCTATCTATATAAACTCCATATATCTCCATGCGGTTCTCTGCGTGTCAACGCTTTCAAGAATCGATTTCAGACTTCGTTCATAAATAAAACATCAGTTTAAATTAGTGACTTGGCCCTGACTGTTATTTCGTGTATAGAGACAAAAACCATAAATTGGATTGATTTATAATCGCAGACAACAAAATATTTATTTATTTGATGCGTTTCCTACATTTTTGAAAGGGAACTACCGTTTCATTGCCGATGCGAGCTATTTTTATCTGTCTTTTATATCTTTTTGATAACCATCTCGAAATCAATTTGGCGGTTAATTATGCTATTTTCGATTTGATTATAGGTTAATGCCTTTTTATAAAGTCTTTTACTTGGTTTAATTATATTTTGCATTTATTTATAATCTGGGTTTATGTATTTTTACATTTCCAAGAAGAAGAACTTTATTCTTAGTGTGTTATTTGCTTTAATTTTTAAAGTAACCCATTAGCAAAATATGAAAAAAGCTTTTAATTCGATTTTTCTGCGAGATGTTTCTTTTTTCTGTTAACTTCCTAACCAAACCTCACGGAATACCTCACCTTTTTGCTAGTTTGTCTTTTAGATTGATTTTTGTGTATAAATGATATTTGTTTCTTATACTTAGATGTCTCGGGAACATTATTGCATAATTCAAATCAGGAAGAAGAGCAATTTCAGTCTCAGAAATCTTCTTTAAATTCTGTTTATTATTTATTGCTGGTTTTACCTACATTAAAAGATCTTCCCTATATGGTTAGTCAAGTTTTAGAAATCTCCCCTCGAATATTCTAACACCGTGAGATCTCTCCTTTTACAGTTTTTGGCAACCAATTAACAATTAAAGCTCTGCAATTGACAGATTTCCTTCTTAAGATCTGGCCATATACGGCTAGATATTCAGAGCGCCAAGTTTACTTTCTTTGCAGACCATTTAGCGAGACTTGTGAGAGGCCGCCAGCATCCCACGACATCCTCGAGATACACTTTCACGGCTCAATTTCAGTTTCAGGCCGTAATCAAATATTTGTTGGCCAAAAAAGAAATGAAAACGCACAACAAGTTAGCGAGTTGATCAATTAACATTTGGAATTATTAATTTACGAGCGTAAAAATATATATACTTGCCATTAAGTGTTTATAACTTTCACTGCATCGAGAGGCGGTCTCATCTCCCGATAGAAAACATTAATTAAAGCATTAAATGCACATAATTAACGCAGTCGCAGCCGCAGCCGCAGTCTTCTTTCTCTCGGTTATATATGGACATGGTTATATATATCTTTCTCCGCGTCCAAAAACAGTTGCATATATGGATGGGTTTTTAATTATTTTCCTTTGTTTTTCGCAATGTCTTCGCATGGGAAGCGTCGATGGAAAAACTGTGGAAGTCATTGAGGAAAAGACGTCAAGCTGCAGTGTTAACCTTGAGTTTTCCGGGGTAATAAATTAAACAGTTTTATCCAACGGGGGGAACTTGCGGTTAACTTGTGTAATTTCTTTTTATTCATATGCGGAAAATATGGAAAAATCATATGCGGTTAGATGGATAAAGAAGGAAGTAAAACTTCTGCAAATAAAGCCACAGATTCGTAATAATAATATCAATAATAAGTGATAACAAAGAAGGAAATAAAGCTAATATTTTTTATAATGTTAATTCAGCAATCTTTTGGCAAACAAAACCACTGATTGCGGCGAATAACAATCCTAATAAATCCCCCCTACAGACAAAACAAAAGCCTATTATAAACCCTCGACCATATCGCTGTTAATTTCATGCCAACATTATGTAAACGAGGCCCCCACAAAGAAAACAAAGACCCAAAAAAAGGCCAAAAAATAAATCGGAAGCAAAGTTTTACAGTTAAATCAAAGATGATTCCAAAAAGGGTTGGAAAAGAGCTCAGCAAAAATGCGGCACATGTGTGTCAAATACGTTTAATATGTAAAAATCCCCAAAAAGAAAAAATCCGAACGAACTGCGGCGAGAAAAAATGCCAAATAAAACCGAATAAAATTATAAAATGTTTGGCTTTGCAAACCGGTTGAAGGTGAAGGCATAATAATCACATATCAGAACCGGATTTGGATTTAAGAACTGTTCAAAAATGAAAAACCGTAGTCCGAGACCCAAAAATCAAATAAAGCGAATTAAATGCTTCGCTAGAGGCTCTTGGGCCTTCGGCTTTTGTAATTTTTAGCCAATTAAGTTTACGAAATTCTGACAAACAAAAATATTTTAATTAATAAAGTGACAGAAGTAATTAGTGAGAGGTTTAATTTGGATTTCTGAAAGTATGTTCCACCTTTTCGGGAGACAGAATTAAAGTTTTGCTTTAATCTGTAATATCTTTTATTTTTTTGCTTAATTTTAGGTCTACAAATAAAAGGATTGGATTTTTTAAAGGTTAAATTCAGCATGTAATAATATTAGGCTTTAGGCAGAAAATTCCATTTATTTAATATAAATTAATTTCAGGTTTCTTTTAATGAAACAATGTAACCCGAAACAATTTACCAATTAAGGCACTGTCAAAACAGATCACAAATTAATTTAAACTTGATTGAAACTCGATTGAGATCTGCCCGAAAGATTTGCGAGCTCGGCTCGGCGCTTTTTGACAAGCGTGAAGCATGCAAAATTGGCCCCGAGACCGAGACTCTCTGTAATATTTATAATAAACAACTCAACGCTTTTGGCCACAAGACAGAGACTTCTTTTCGGCCAAAAAAGATTGCCAAAGTTATTGCCTGTCAGGCCAAGTGACGGCTGGCCAATCTCTCAGGTTTCTCGTTTCGTTTTTTTTCGATTTTTTCGGGCCTCTCAGATCCCGCTGATTATTGAAAAGAGAACCGAGAAGCGTCGCCTCTTCCGGAAGAATTACAACGAGGGGGAAGGAGGAGCAGGCTGCAGTAGATAAGCTAATCACAAGCTGCCTTCAACGCCGTTGATTTATTGGCAGATTTCAAGTTAACACTTCTCTGCGCCGATCTCAACCCAAATTGAGTTATTTATTCCCCAACAGGTTGCACGTAGCACGTAGTAGTTGCACTTGCCGCTTGCCGCCTTAGATTTATACTCGTAGATTTTGGCAGTCGTGTTAATGAAGTTTTCGCTGATTTATGTGTCGTCGCCACAGGAAGTGGGTTTGGGCCTGGGCTCTGGTCAAATCGATTTGGAAATCTAATTGGAGTTTTCTTGCTTGTTTCTTGCAGATTCTCTTCTTTCTTTCGCTCTGAGACGCTGGAAAACCCATTAAGTGGTAAGTGTTTGGGACATAAAACCATTTAACAGCAAACAATTAAGGTGTCAAATAAATATTTCTGTTTAGTGGCGATTACCATTGGCCATTAGCCGCGTCAATAGTTAAATGGAAAATATCACAACAAAAAGCCGGGCCAAGCTCCGCTCCAGTTATGAGCGTTTTTATTCACCATCTTCGTCCCCTACTCTCTCGGCTTTTTATGGTTTTGCTTAACTGCACAACAAGTTTTTGGTTTTGTCAATCAAAAAAAGTGGGGAAAAAAATTCACTAAAACCGAGTGAAAGAAAGAAAAACCTTTCGGAGAAACCTTCAGCAGAAAATGTCAAACATTTTAGTTACGGGAAAAAGTGAAAAGCTGAGAAAATCAAAACGTACAAAACGCAAAAAAGAAAATTATACTCGTAATTTTCACAGCAATTCAGGCATGAAACTGAAACTGGGTTTCGGTTACACTTGAGCAAAAAGGTTTCCCTTAATGGCAGATCCAAGGATTTTGGCGGCATAAATCATCTGCAATTTTTGGGCATCTCATCTTTTTACTTAGTCACTTTTTATGCCGTTTTTTTGCTTCGAAGCCCAAAGAAAACTGATTCACGGGCTTTTGTGGGTCAAGTTTATTGTCTTTTTTGTTTGTTTACTTTTGCCTTAATTTCATGAATCATTTGTATAGTTTTTTGGCCAAAAGCGAGCTCATTTTCTGGGCCTCCCATTAACAATGTTTAATTAGATATTTATCTTGGCACATCCATCGTTTTTTTCAAAGGGTTCTCTCAATAGCTGTTTCCTTTATTGTGTCACAGCAAATTGCCAATTGTTGTCGCTGTTCTTTGTCTGCTTTTTTGCTAATTCCCAAACACAAGCCAACAAAAGCCAGACCAAGTTCATAAATAAATTTGTTACAGTTTCTGCGATTTATTTTCGGGGTTCTGGGGGGATAAATAAAACCTTTTGAGAACTTGGAAATTCTATAGATTTCTTTCAATTTGATTTTGAGAGTTATGAAAGGAATGCTCTCTCTATTCACAAGGTTCTTTAGCCACGGAGAAAGGTGTGCTGTCCAGAATACATACTTTCTAAATGCACAAATCATGGCCAGATCACAAAGAATTCAATTCAATGCCGTAGAATAAACATTTCGGGGCTTCTACCGCCTAAATAGGCTTTAATTAACAATTTATGTGCATCGCCTGGGATGCACCATCATGGCGGGGCTTTATCTCCTTCGGAGTCTGTAATCTCCCGGCTACTGTGCGTTGTCACAGCCCAGCTCCTGCGGCTCCATCTCCGGCCGCTGCTCCTCTTTCTGCCCCGTCATCCTTAATTATTATGATTATCGATGTTTTATGCTCTATAATTGCCGCTGGCTGGCTGGCTGCCTGGAGTGACTCGCTCTTTTTTTGGGCGTCTCCCAGGTCCAGCCCCTAAAAGAGCTCAGGCTCTACCCCCCTTCTGGGCCTCTGCCTCTGCCTAATTGATATAATTCCCCCTGTTTAAACTCAACTCGGTGCTGGGATGGATGTCTAAGCTTTCCTGGTTACTTTGTTGCCTGCCCGTCAAGTTTGTGTCCTAAGTCTTTCGTTTTGGCTGTCGGCCGCCGCTGGTTCTACATAAATTATGTCCCAACTTAATGGTTATCTCTCAGTTGGTTAGCCAAGTGTCAGCCCAACACACCAGGCAAGCCATATATATATATTTTTATATATAAAAAAAAAATAAAATATAAGAAAGGAGAAATACTCTGGCAGCAGATAAGCTTGTTTTTTGATACAGTTTAAGCTGCACAGTGGAACTATAAATTAATATTTTATTAATTATTAATCATTTCATTTTCGTAGGAATAATAATTATTAATTATTTGCTATTAGTTTGTTAGAATATATTTTAGAGAGATTCTAGTACTATTTTTCTTCTTAAATAGGCTTAAATAGTCTCTAAACTTGTCGAAATTTTTTTAGTATTAGCTTGCGTTTTATTTAGAAGGTAATTATACATAAATAAGCCATATAAATCAGGCCTAATTTCCAGCAGTTAATTATAAGTTTTTTTTTAATATTTCAGGCTTTAAATATTTATTTTCAAGCATTATCTATTACTAGTATTTCACTGGCATATTTCACCATATTTAAGGCTTTTTTCTAGTAAAGATTTTACAACTATTAATACACAACTTCCTTTACATATGACTTATATTATTTATAGCTATAAAAATTTATTTAAAAATAAATATAAATATTAGAATAAATATAAATATAAATATTTATTTTCAAATAAATATTTTGCTTACCTTTTTCTTTTACTTTATGGCTACTGTGAACCTCTGAGTCAGTCAGAGAGCTCTCTGGCAGCTCTATCCGGATTCCAGACCGCAACCATCCATCTGTCCCGGAATCTGTCCAGGGCGGGCGTGCATTAAAATTTATTATATAAGCCAACAGAGAGTGGCTGCTGCGAGTTGCAAGTGGCACGTTGCACGCTGCACGTTGCACGTTGCTCTCGTCGCTGGCAGTTGCTGTGTGCAATCTCTTAAAAATCTCGCGTACTCATCAACAACATTTCAAAGTGTACGGACATCAAAGTGGACTAGCCCCCTCTGACTCTGGCGGCCTATAACAGTTGTACATGGAAGAAGGTGTATCGCATAAAATCACAAAAAACTATCTAAACAGGAAACCCAACAGCAACATTGGTAGCAACAGCAGCAACAGGAGTAGAAGCAACAGCAACAGCAACAACAATGTCGTTGGCGGCGTCGAGTAAATTAAAACAAAACGTTGTCGTCGTCTCCACCTCCTAAATTGTGTTCCTCGGGCTTTGCCACTGATCCTGCCCCTCATCCATATCGTACTCGGGGCCTGGCTGCCCCTCTAGTACCTCGTCTACCTCCTGCCTCCTGTAGCTCCTTTATTGCCTGTTGGCTGTTTGGCACAGAGAAAAATATAGAAAAAAGAACAGAATATATTAATTTAATCAAATAATAAAAATATATATTAAAACAATTTGTGCTTAAGCTATTTCCTATTAAAAACAGCAGAATTGAATCCTTATTTATTACCCTTTTAATTTAATAGTAAAGCCTATATTTATATCTTATATAAATTAAAGTTTACTTATAGTTTTAATTGTTTAAAATTTAAATTAAGTATCAAATACAATTATAAATATCAAGGAAGTGCTAACCGTTAATAGGAAATTCTCTAATATAATTTTTTATATATTTAAAACCCCCCTTTTCCCTTCGTGTACATGTTCTACTGTGCTCTGGCTCCTCCTCGCTGTCTGACTTTGTCTGCTACTGTCTGCTGTTTTGTTGCCTTAACACTTTGCACAAATATTATTATGTATTATGCTTTTTTGCCCCCATGTTGTTGCTGATGGATTGCACGTCTGTCGTGAAGAACTCAACTTCAACTTGGGCTTCGACTGGGAGACTTCGACTTGGACTTGAAGCTGAGTTGAGTGAAATGGCAGCCACTTTTTTTCTGAATTTTTATTTTCTTATTTTTTTTTGGGCGTGAGCCGCGCAATTTGAAGGTCAAATCGGTGATTATTTGGCTTATTTTTTGGGAAAGTCTCCATGTAGCCGAAAAACGTTGTTTTATTAGCATCACATTTTGGACGCCAACGAGAGATGTGGGACGTTGAAGAGAAGATATTTTCGAGAGTCTGAGCGCACTTTATGTAAGAGATTTATCTAGCAGCTGCATAAGTCAGAGGTGGAGTTTTTTAGAGGGGTTTTAAGAAGGTTTTAAGGGGGTATAGAGGCGGAGGAAATGCACTTTACTTGGGATTATATTTCTAAGGGGGTTAGATCTTTTTTAATCTGTGATAAAATGTCTAGAACATTTAACTTTGAAAGGATTAAGAAAAAATAATGAAAGATTTACCCAAATAAAAGTTGCTCTTAAGAAGTAACTTAATGTTTAGTGTTCAAAATTGTAAAAAGATTTTTTTTAAGCCTCCAAAACTTTAAATTTATAATTTATATAAAACTCAAAGCCTTCAAAATAATTTCCCCCAAAATCAAAGTCTTAAGATTCACTCAATTTCCATTAAGCTCACCCCTCTAACTCTGTAAATTCCCTGTAACAACGCCTCTGACTTATGCCTCCGCCCCCTCTCAAGTGCAATAGCAAACATATATTTTTTTTGGCCCAAAGCAACGCCTCTGCCTTACGGCAAGGGCGCGCCTGTGAACCATAAACCCAAAAAATACAGAAAATTATGACTAAAGCTGGAGAGGCAGAGATGGATTCGACATTGGAATGCCAATCAGGGAAATCGGAGGAAAATCAACAGAGATCGAGCCGTGAGTTTATGTTTTTATGATTTCCCAACTCGGATCGATTGGTTAGTCACGCTTCTTGCCTCCAGATCATCCCGAAAAGCCGGGTGTTTAGCACCATTAATGCATATAAATCCTAAACAAAATCGGTATCTGTTAATTAAATGGATAAAACAAGTCTAACAATGGAAGCTGGGGCCATAAAGGCAGCATGTGTGTATGCAAAATGCAAAGTGCAAGCCTGCAAAGCTGCGAAAAATGCAAAAATGCAAAAGCAACAGCAAATAATCTGAACCACAAAGGCAGCAGGTGCACAGCTGGAGATCAGCAGCAACAAGTTTACCATAATCACAATAATTTTCAACTCAACTGGACACAAGTGGCACAAGCGGAAACAACAAAACCCGAGAATGTGCCATAAACATTGGGGATATACACTATATGGGAGCGGGGATCGAAGCCTCAATCGGTTGATGGAAAAGCCAAACCATTCTTGAGGCAAATTCAATGAGATTTGCAACCTCTAATGATGCTTTAGTGGCCACAAAATGCTCAAAGGGGATTTTGGCTTTTATTTAGATATTTTCTCTAGCTTACTTTCGCCAGTGAATGTGCTTTTTTAGATGGAGAAGAACATAAAAGCGATCTGTAGGCTTTAATTAAGTTTACACAAATTTTAATCAAGTTAATGGGCCAATATCTTATTTATTATAATCCCAAAAAGCTGTCAGTCAGCTTTTATTTGCTGTTTTTGTACAGAATTTAAAGCCAATCCTTACAGAATCCCTGGCCTAGTAGCCTTCCTTTTCATTCTCCACATTCTTGGGCCAGTAGTTCATGTTCTTTTCACTCCCCTTTGGCCATTGTTTAAATTATAAAGCCATGTCCAAGCGTTGTCCAGGTGATTGACATTGCCAGGTAACGGAGCCCAGCCTGGTCTGGACATTATAAAGCCATAAAAATAACACCTTCTTCTGGGGGCATCCATCATTGGAGCTCCGAAGAGTTTTCGATTCACCACACGCAGCGTTCATCGACAAGAGGAGACACACACAAAAAGCAGAGAGCCAGGCTAATTACATGCCGGGTAATTTTAATACTCACAGAAAGCACAAGTTGCCCATGAGAGTGCAATGAGCACTCGCACACAGAGCTCCACATGGAGCTCCAACTTCAACTTCAACTCCAGACGGACAC
>VNJO01003188.1:0-15047 GCA_008042535.1 Drosophila tani | reverse complement strand
CTCCAATTTTCAAAATTTTCAATTTCGCACTTTCACTCTAATTTCTCCCAAACTAATCCGTTTTTGAAAAATCTTAGTATGCAGTTTCAAAGAGGTTTACAATACCTTTCGATTAAGATATAAATGGTTCTGATCGGACTATAGTAGCAGATTTTCAATTCTACGGCTGTATATAGTAGTCTCCTTGCGCACCACAGTCTCGGTGCTCATCGTCACTACGTGGACTGCCGTCCACAGTGATGTAGAAAATAAAGCAGAAGATATAAATTTCGATACGAATGATATTTTATACGATTTTATAGATTGCAATTATAAACAATTGCCAAAAAAAAAATATATATATACAAGTATATTCAAATGGGCTCTGCTAGTCTTTTGTAGATAAATAGACTTTATTTGCTAAATTGATCACAAATATATTTTTTCAATGAGTTTTATTTTTTAGGCTATGCGACGTCTTGGGACAATTGTATGCAGGTTTTTTTTTTTGGATGCACGTACAAAAGCAATAGATGTTCACCCAACTGATACTGCCGCTGATGCCGTACAGAAACTGGCCGCCAAGCTTAACTTGAGTAATACTGATGGATGGGCAATTTACCAGTCTCGACCCGACGGAGAAGAACACATAAAAAGTTTTGATTATTTGTATGATATAATTTCCGCATGGGAACTTAAGCAAGCGACAAGTGATGCCTTAAAAAGACTATCCAATGGAGCTACACCTGGAGAAAACCGATTTGTTTTTAAAAAAAGGCTATTTAAATCAACTCGAGAACTATCACAAGATCCTGTCGAGATAAGCATGTTATACTCGCAAGCTGTTTACAGCGTTGTTAAGGTAAGTACAAAATAATACATTATGACCCTTAGTATTAAGTAAATTAGATGACTAATTCTCAACTACTACTACCAGTCTTTTTATATCGAATTTAAATTTGTATTTTCGAGGATTAATTTTTCTTTTGCTAGCACATGTTACCCCTGTTCGCAATAAAAAAATCTGTAATTATATCAAGGATATTTAAAAAAAAGGAAGCAAAAATCATTTATCCAAAGTTTGTATACCTTTACCTGTAAATTATGCATCATACCCTTGCAGAGGGTATTATAATTTTTCCATGATATTTGCAACGCAGTGAAAGAGGCATCTCCTACCCCATAAAGTATATATATTCCGTCTGTCAGTCTGTACGTCTGTCGGTTTCTACGCGAACTGAAATTTTCAGCATAGTCTTAGTTTTTTAGCACGCAGTATATATGTCGGAACGGCCGAAATCGGGCAACTATATCCTATAGCTGCCATAGTAATAATGGCGAAATTAATGCTAAAAAAATTTAACTTCTCTGTTTTTAAACGTATTTCTATAAATTTCAAGATATAGCAGCTATACGGTTTTAGAAATACGGTTTTAATTTCATTAAGATCAGGCAACTATACCATATAACTGCCATAGAAGCGATCGATTCGATATTTTAGTGATCGCTATTTTTTTTTTTTAATTTAAAAAAAAGGTATTTTTCCCAAGTTTTTATTTTTAGTGGAATATTAAATAAAATGCCATATCTTTAAATATTTAAATATCATATCTTTTTATATAATATTTTTATTTATCGAATGAGTGTTAAAAAATATGTTTAATAATTTAAAGTTTTAAAATTTAAATACAAAATATATTCAGGGTGTTCCCTATACGTGTTCCCTATCGCAAAACGACTGAAACTATCGCCGATAGTTGCCATGGAGTTCTTTTCCTACATAAACTGATTCAGGGACAGATTGATTCTGCTGCACTGCTAAGCCGAATACAGTTTTGTGTTCTGGCCAAAACGTCACCACAATTCCGGCCGATATTTTTGGAAGTATGCAGGACAAACTTTGATTGCCATCATCCGTTTCGCGTTCTTTGTACTCATTATAATGAATTGTATCGTCTTTTGTCTTCCGATTTTCTGACTATTGGACATATCCTAAATGCGTTGTATGTATAATTTTGTTATAAATGTAAAATATTAATTGTATATTATTAGATTAAGTCGTATATACTAGCAGAAATTTTTTAGTTTCTAACAAATGAAATGAATTGAAAAAAAAAAATCGGCTGCTGACTTTGCAAACAACTGATTTCAAAGGCTGATTTCAAAGGCTTTAAAGGGAAACAAAGATATTGCGTTAAAATGCAAGTTGTTTGCCACCATCGATTACTGATTCGACACTTGGTAGTTGGGTGGCCAGGCAGCGTTCACGGCAGCCGAATTTTTAAAAATTTTCTTTTATATATCAAGTCGTATCTTTTTTTTGCTGACCATCAATGGATCGCTGGGGAAGGTGCATATAAGTTATCAGAGCAGGTTATAACATCGTTTCGAATCAACGCAACTGACACAAATATATTTTCAGTCAGTTAGACGATATTTTCAGCCGCCTCCGGGTTGCTAACTGACTGAATGAATATGGGAAAGCTGTTTTCCATTCGATTTTTTCATTCGATAAATTCAGTCAGTTAGACGTATAGAGAACACTCCAATTATTTTTTGTAAAATATTTAAAGTTTAGGGTTGCCAAATTAATTACGCCTCTTTTGGTAGGCGTAATTTAAAAAATGTAATTTATAAAAATGTTTGGGGACTTACATATTATTATAAATAAAACTTCACTAGTTCAAAAGTTACTAATTTTGCAACGTGTTTTGAGCAAACGAGCCACTGATCGTCGTCAAACGTAACAGGATAGCGAAAAGTTGGGCTCGCTTCGATCTTCTCTTTATTTTCCTGGACTTTGTTACTGCCGCCTGCGCAAATGGCCACGAGATTCTCGCGTCTGGTATACCTGGTGGTCGGCGCTCATGGGCGCCTGGGTTGGGGGGCCAGTCCGCATTGCGTGGGTGATTGACGCGAGGGTTGCACATGTACCACTTTCGGAGATAAAAACTTGACGACCCTATAAGGCGGTGAAGCCTTCGGCCGCCTTAATAGGTGGTGCTGCCTCGACCAGACAGAGACTCCCAGTGTCCCAGTCTCTTCGACGAAGGCAATAATACAGAACGCGTCCTGCGCGGTCTTATTGTTTACTATTCCAGCGCTCCGTTGGATTTTCCTGTGGGCAAAATGGGGCTGTAGTTCCACCCCGAGCTTCTTGACGAAGGTTTTGAGAGCCCGACTGGTGAATTGGGTCCCGTTGCACAGTGGACGGTATTGTGTGGGAGAGCGGCCAAAAATACTTCCAGTTAAGCTAGAGGCTTGAAACTGCATTCTTTTTTATTATATCAATAATAGTTTGCAAACAATTTAGAATTATATCCCTCTTTTCCTCCTATATTATAATTAAAGAAAATGTTTATAACTTTGTTGTTTTTCAACTTATACTCATCCTTTCCGAGATGTGGCAATTATTTAGAGTTTCAGAATTACCCTTTTGCCGTTTCAGGCGCTGATTTTCCAATGTCAGGATACATTTTTGTCTTTGAGGGGAATTGTTTTTCTGAGTTAATTAGGCCACCCAATTGATTTTTTTTATACCCGCTACCCATAGAGAATGTATGTAAGGGGCGGAAGGAGAATTCTTCAACCCTATAAAGCATATTTATTCTTGATCAGCGCCACCAGCCGAGTCGATTAACCCATATTCGACTGTCCGTCTATCCGTATGTCCGTATGTCTGTCCGTGTGAAACAACAGATCTCAGAGACTATAAGAGCTAGAGTTACAAATTTGATGACAACATTGCAATATGTTGCACTCAGGTCCAATTTGTTTTCAAATTTGGCCAATCCCACTTCCGCCCCGAAAATCATTAAAATCGATATTTAAGATATAGTTGTAATTTTCGGCTTAAAGTAAATAGATAAAATAAATATGTGAGCATTTTGAAAATTTGAGTAAAATCGGATAATAAACATGGAAGTTATTAACAATAAGGTTTCTGTGTATGTTTCTTTTTCTTCTGTGCCAATGCGTGTTGCTCAGCATGTCCTTAGCAACATTTGTCTTTTTTAGGTGCTGCTCAACTGCTGCCAAATTCTTTATTTGTCAACATTTTCCTTTTTTCATGTCCATATGCTATTTAATTTCACCCACAATGCTTTGGGTACCGGGTATCTCACAGTCGGTCACACTCGACTTTAGCTTTCCCACTTGTTTTAGACAGGAATGGAAGTGGGGATGTGTCAGCCGTTCTTATTTTACTATGCCAAAAGGGGGAGGTGCTGCTGCTGCTGCTGTTGCCGCTGATGCTGACGCTGCTGCTGCTGCTGCTGCCGCTGCTGGTGCCGCTGCTGGTGCCGCTGCTGCTACCGCTGCTGCTGCCGCTGCTGCTTGTCGTTTGCATAGACCGGGCGCTGAGGATCCACATGCGATTCGCCCGGTTTCAGATACGGACACAACTGCAAGTACTTGCACAAGCTAGAGTCCTCTAAATAGATACACGGAGCGAGCGGCGCACACACAAAAGCACAAAAGCTGGCCTCTATAGTTTAACAGGATACAGAATAGAGAACGGAACGATCCCGCCGCCTTGGTGCTTGTGTACGCGAGATGTACGCGTAACGGAAGCCTCGTGTCTAGCATCACTCTGAGGTACCTGATCGCTCTGGACGATTTGATCGGCGCGTAGCAGACTCGGAGAGTTGCAGTCTCCACTCGTTTTTTGCTGCTCACGAGCACGGCTTCGGTTTTCTGGAGGACAGCTGGAGTCCCACTCTGGTCAGCCATGAGTAGATAAAGTTTACGCTCCTGTTGCAGAGGTCCTCTGCTGTGGCCAGCTCCTTGGCGACGACGATGACCGCAATATTGTCCGCGAAACCCACCAGTTCTGTACGACCAGGCAACGCTAGGCGGAGTACCCCGTCGTACATGGCGTTCCACAGAATGGGGGCCCGGACTGAACCTTGTGGAACGCCGCAGGACAGTCCGATGGATTCCCATCCTGCAGGCGTCTCGAAGTTCAGAATCCGCTCATTGAAGTAGCTCACCATTATCCTAAGTAGGTACGGGGGGACCTCGAAGTTGGTCAGAGCCTCCATAATGCTGCACCATCTCGCCGTGTTGAATGCATTGCGTATGTCCAGGGTCACTATGAGGCAGTATTCCTTAGCCCTTCCTTTCCAGCGTCGGCCTGTTGACTTTGCCATTCTGAAGCCAAACTGGGCTTCAGAGAGGTCGCCGGCCTTCTGGATCCTGGTGCCGATCTGGTGCTCCAGCACTTTTCCAGCTCCGTCTATGAGACAGATTGGCCAAAACGATGACTGCTTGTCCGGTGGGTTTCCCGTATTCGGGAGGAGCACCTGTCTCTGGATCTTCCAGCTTGCTGGAAAGATGCCCGCCCTGAGGCAACCGTCGAAGACATTCGGAGGGAGAGGGCCAGCTTGAGGGCGTGATTCGGGATGTTGTCCGGGCCATGAGCCTTGGATGCGTTGACCCTACTTGCTGCCGCTAAAATCTCAGTTGCCGAGACGGTTTCATAGCACGCCACCGAAGTGTTGCAGGGTGATACCACCGGGTTTGACATCCTGGGAAACAGGTGCTCGACGATGCGCACAAGAGTCTCCCAGGTTAGTGGAGCTAACTGCCTGGAGCTGTTCAGCTTTTTCACCACAATCTTATATGCGCTTCCCAAAGGGTCGCTGTCCGCCGAATCGCAAAGGTCGACGAAGCACCTTTGCTTGCTGGCTGGCTCTAATAGCTGCCTAAAGGGCTCGGCGACAGGTCTGATACTCGGACCGGCTCTCCAGGTGAACGGTGGTTCCACGTGAGCGCTGGTATCGGCGCCTTGTCTTGGAACAGTCCCTTCTGGCATTGGCAATCGTCTGCGTCCACCAGTTCGCGGTGATGAGTGTTTCCTCTCCTGCTTACCATGCAGCTGTCTCAAGCTGCTTGGAGTTGACGGGTTGCCGACTTAGCCCTTTGTTCTGCGTTGCCAGTGCACTCCAATCTAGCAATCCACTCCGCGAAGGCCTCGATGTTGAGCGGTTCCACCCTGAAACTCTTACGAGCTAGTGCGAGATGAGGGACTTGGAACGCCTGCTGCTCATCGATCGTGGTGAAGATCACAAAGTGGTCGCTAGCTGAGTATCCCTCGCTGAGTTCCCATTTGCACATCTTGGCGTTAGAGCTGCTCACGATCCACCATCGAGCCTATTCCCGCTCGACTGAAAGTCTGCTGGTGTCCTGTGTTTAGGAGGGCGGTATCCAATTGGGAAAAAGCCACGAGGATGACGTTACCCCTTGCGTTGGTGCGGGAGCTTCCCCAATCCACGGCCCAGGCGTTGAAGTCCCCGGCGATTAATGACGGGAACCTTCCTCTGGCGTCCGCCACGAGCTGATCCACTCTGTCGCTAAATTCGTTGAGCGACAGGCTGGGAGCGAGGTAGCCGCTGTAGACATACCACGCCTTATTCGTGCGCGAACAAAGCTTTCTGCTGACAGAATGTCGCACATTCGGCTTGCTGCGCTGCCACAAGTCGAGAGGGCAGCCTTCCTGGTGCTGTCAGCGGCCCAGTTTAAGCAAGCCACCTGCGAAGTCGGCACCACTTCAAGTTAAGTTGAACCATCTTCATGCCTTTCTTGGGGGATTGGCTCTGCTTGCGCAGTATCGCCCGCCGGACTGATGGTTTACATCCGGCGATGATTTCATTTAAATTCCTATAATCCACAACCAATCTGAACTTTGGCTTACCAGAGGCGTCAGCTTTTTTTGGAACTACCCAAATAGGTGAGCAGTAAGGAGATATCGATTTTCGAATTATTTCCTGCTCAATCATTTCTTCGATTTGCCTATTTACTTCCTCATCTACACTCTGGGGATATTTGTATGGCTTACGATACACTGGGTCTTCATGTTAAGTTTGGATAGTGTGTTTAACTGTACTTGTGAAAGTCAAATTCTCACCTTCCCTGTACTGAATGTCATCATATTCAAATAGGAGCTTCTTTAAACTTTCTATCTCCTCTCCATTCAGATGTTTGAGCCTGAATTCGTTGCGTTCGCACAATTCGTTATTAATCGCGAAGTTTACTGATTTGTCAACCGTGGAAGGTGGATTAAGGCACTCTTGTGCGGTCTTATCCTCCTCTTCCATCTCCTCGTCATTGTAACGGAATTTGTACGTTTTATGACCTAATTTGATTGTACCATTTTCATAGTCAATCTTTGCCTTGGTAGCTTCCAAGTAACTTCGACCTAACAGAATATAATAATTTTCTGAGAATTTATGCAGGTAAAATTTGTGTTCGGACGGACATATTATACTGGGTTTGACTGTAATACTTTTACGTATTTCAACCGGACCTTTGATTGTGTAAACTTCAAGGTTTTATTTTACCTCATCTAATTTAGAAACATAGAAAATATGGCTACGCCTAGTAATAGGGGAAATTGTCCTTCTTTGTAGTTGGTTGCAAGGATTATTTTGTAGGAGAAAAGTCCCGGTTGTGGACAGTGCCCGGTTTTGGACACCCCCCCAAAGACTTGGAAAGCATGCAGATGCTACTGATCTGAGTATTGGGAGTTATATACAAAAAAAAAAAAGTTCTTTGGTTTAGGAGCTGTGGGCATGATAAATCAAAATTAAAATAAAACCTAAAAGTACATTTTCATATTTTTTTAAGTTCGAAAACAAATATGTAAATTGTTTCCAAAAATGTCGGTTTTTCGCTTTTCTCGTAGTGTGGTCATGGAAGTTTGTGAATGTGCTTTTCTTGTTTTCCAAAATATATTCAAATTTTTTTTTTTTTTTTTTTTTTCGTATTTTTGAAAAATTGTTTGTTAGGCATGATTGTGGGCAAAAATTTTTTGTTTACTTATAAACTGCATAATATTGTTGTTTACGGTAATTTAGTACAAAATAATAACTGCATTGATGCAATCATACATGCACATGCTGCACAGAAAATAGATCTGATATAGATATTTGCGATGGATCATCAGCTTTTAGCTATTTCTAGCTATTTTAAGTTGTTTGTAGGGCGGGTGGCTTGAATTGTCCCTGTATAAGTCCCGCGTAGAAAATAAGTGCACAGAAGTTGAAGTTGTAGGGGCGCTGGGCATGATTGTGGTATAAATGAAACGCTTAAACTAGAGAAAGAATGAGCCATTAACAGAGGTGTCAACAGATACGGAAGATAGTGAGGAGAGACTGGAAACCGTGAAAAGGAAGAGAGACCAGCAATAATCGTATGAAGAGCGGATAGAACGGGAGCTCAAAAGATAATGGGTGCTGCTTTGCCTGAACACAAGTTATTTGTTGTGAATTTCTTTCATATTTTTGAATTTTAAGCGGATCTCTCAGGGATGTCCACAACTAGGCCTACATTTTGAGGGCTAGCTCAGGAGGGCATCGACGGCGCCCTGTTCCCTGGTGGAACGAGGAGATCGCCGCAGCTCGGAGGGAGTGCCTGGCAGCGAGACGGAGATGCCAAAGGAACAGAGGACGCCCCACTCAGGAGCTGAGCGAGTCCCACTAAAGGGACAGGAAAAGGGCTCTCAAGGCTGCCATCAAGGAAAGCAAAAACATGTGCTTCCAAGAGCTGTGCGATGCTGCTGACCGTGAACCATTCGGATCAGCATACAAGATGGTCATGGGAAAGCTCAGCAGGCAGCCGACCCCAAACTGCCCAGTCCAGCTGGGAGCGATAGTGTCCGCGCTGTTTCCCACTCAGCCGCCACTGACACCACCGAGCGTGGCTGATGGAGTCGTGGTACTCATCAACGAGCTGGAAGTGCTAAGCGCACTGGCCGGCAGCAAGATAGCCAAGGCCCCTGGACCGGATGGCATCCCCAACGCGGCCATACACACCTTAGTTCAAGCTTACCCGAAGAGATTGGAAGCGGCAAAGGCTAGTGCTGATCCCGAAACCTGGCAAGAACAGCGACGACCCTTCCTCATACCGAACCTTGTATATGCTCAATACGATAGGCAAGGTATTTGAGCGGATCATCTGCACCCAGATTGAAAAGGAACTGGAAGAACGCAAAGCCCTCTCCGACCACCAGTACGGATTCCGGAAGAAGAGGAGTACCATCGACGCGATCAGAGAAGTGACCCAATGTGCTGCAAATGCAATCGAGGGCGAAAGGTGGCGCGGAGGCACTAAACAATATTGCCTCGTATGCACACTGGACGTTAAGAACGCTTTCAACTCTGCCAACTGGAGCCTCGTTCTACAGGCACTGCGACGCAGCGGCATCTCCGGCTATCTCATTCAATTGATAGCCGATTACTTTAAGGACCGCGTCCTTATGTACAACTCAGAGGCCGGCCACCACGAATACCAGGTGACCGGAGGAGTAGGCTTAGTCCTGGGCCCAATACTCTGGAACGTCATGTATGACGGGATCCTGAGGCTGAACCTACCAGCAGGCTGCACCGTAACTGGCTTTGCTGACGACATTGCGCTGGTTACAGTGGACAAACACCTGTGCGACGTCTCCAGCAAATTCAGCCTTTCGATCGACATACTGATGAGATAGCTCGCAAGCAACGGACTGGCGCACGCAGAGCACAAGACGGAGGCGGTGCTCATCAGCAGCATAAAGGCGGTGGAAAAGGTGGATTTCCGGGTCGGAACAACCACCATCTTGTCCAACCCGGCGATCAAATACCTCGGCGTCCTGATTGATAACAGACTGACATACAAGAGTCACCTCGAATACATGGCTGCCAAAGCATCCAAGGCGACTGCAGCCATATCGAGGATGATGGCAAACAGAGCAGGCGACTGATTGCAACAATGGTAACCTCGACCCTACTGTACGCAGCGCCCATATGGGCCGAAGCCATGATGACACCAACTAACAGTTGACACTGCAAGTCTGTGTACAGACGATGCGCTCTGCGCATCTCCCGCTGCTTCTGCACGGATTCGGAAGAAGCTGCACTAGTGGTAGCGGGAAAAATCCTAATCGATCTCCTAGCAGCAGAACGCAGAACAGGACACACGGGCAGCAGCACCCAACGAAGCAGCACAATAACGCAATGGCAGGAGAGATGGGACAATTCGGGCACCGGGAGATGGACGCACAGGCTCATCCCCAGCCTGGAACCCTGGCTTCAGAGGCGACACGGACAGGTGGATTTTTACACCGCGCAGGTCATCACGGGCCACGGGTGTTTCAAGGCTTACCTCCACAGGTTCAAGCATGAGACGAACCCCTACTGTGACCACTGTGGCAGCGCATTCGTCGAGGACGCGGAGCACGCTTTCTTTGTTTGCCCCATATTCTCCAGAGAAAGTGCAAAGCGGAAGCAGCCACGAACCGGACTCTAACGGCCGAGACTCTCATCGAGTGTATGCTGGAGTGTCCATCCAACTGGGCGGCGGTAGCCGACATGGCTGCCAAAGTGATGAAGGAACTGAGGCGTCGGGAGCAGAACCGACGCACAGAGGGCTCTGGATGAGCGGCAACCTGACCGCCAGCCGCCTCGCGAAGTATAGCTTTGCGGCAGTCCCGCGGGAGCAGATAACCTCTTCTTTCTTTCTTTCTGTCATTCTTCTATGTTCATTTACCCATTATCATACCCTCTGTACTACCATCCTCTACTCTAAAAAAAAAAAAAAAAAAAAAAAAAAAACCGATACACATACTTTAGCCATAAGAACTCTGTAACTTAACATAAGAACTCTGTAAACTTAACATAACATAAGAGAGAGAATAGAGGCAGTCTGAATTAAGCAAAGAGTGTCACACATTGATATTTCTACAAATCAGAAGTGGTAGAATTTAACGTCATGGACATCACTGGGATTGTCTCCCGTGGGCACCAAATACGAATTAATTGCACGCTTGGAGCAGGTCCCGACCGAATAACGACGCAACGCCCCAGAAAGCGGTAATCTGTTCGAATACCACGCGGTTCCAGCACCTGGAATCGGAGAAGGAGGTCATGCCGACTTGATCGAGATCGATCAGCTACAGCCATCAGAAGCCGGTAATTTTCCAAGCACCCGTGAGCTTCTGGAGACTATTGCGCAGCTGCAACCTGAATTAATTGCGCAGCGAACGTGGATGCCACGAAACGACACAACTAAACATGTCGCAGAACAAGGTGGCAATGTCGGGGGTACAGTTGAGTTAGGTGGCAACGTTGGATATGCATTTGAACGAGGTGGCAATGTTGGAAATGCATTGGAGCGTGATGGCAACGTCTAGGACTTGGCTGACGACAACTTACGCACAGCAGCACAAACAACAACAAACGCTGTGAACGAGGACAGGCGTTTTACGGCCAGAAGCGGATCAGCAACGTCGCTTTCATTCGCAAAGGAAGCTGCAATGGACTTCAACGGTCAGATTTGCGCACGCAGTTGGGTCAACCAGCTTAAAACATTGGACGCATATACGAGCTCGACGCTGAATGCTTGCGCGTGATCTTCGTCAACAAGATGAACGGCAACGCTCAACGCTGGTTGCATGCTTGGAACCCTTCGACAAGCTATGAGCTTGCTTCCAAGTCGGAGATGAGACGACAGTTTGGGAAACGAACTTGACAGAATGGGGAGAGATTCGCCATGTATTTAAAGGAGAAATTAATGCTTGCTCATAGCATCAACTTGGACAACGAAGAGCTTATAGAAGCAAATCATCGAGGGAATACCAACAGCAAACTTACGAGACCAGGCTCGAATTCAACGCTTCAGAGGTCCAGAGGAGATGGGGCATGCTTTCGCCAACATTTGCCTCCCCAAAGCAGAAGTGGATGGAGAAGGCAAGAAACGCACTGTTCGGACAGGAACAGGTGATCTTCGCTGTCGGAATGGAAACTCAAAGAGGCACTTCGGAAAGAACTGTCGCAAGCTGAAACGGGAACCAGGGTCCTGTTTGCCTGCGGCGAGATGGGCCATTTCGTGGGCCAGTGCCAACAAAGGAAGAGAGCGAACACTAACAATTATGTATGATATATTCAATTTTTTTTCGTATACAATCTAGAATTTCCCATTTCCGCAGAATGCCTTATAGACTCTGAAAGCGCAGATTCGTTTATTAAAAGATCATTAATTCCGATCAGCATTTTGTTGGACATTTTGGAGTCCCATTAGTTCGGTTTAAATTAAAGCCCACTTATAGCTTACGGAAAAACACTATGTTATACTTTCAAAGAAACAAATAAAATTAATTTTGAGTTTATTGTCGTAGCAAAAAAGTCCATGAGTCATGAAGTGGTTTTGGGAAGGGATTTTATGGTGGCTTACCGTCTGAGTTTAAATCTAAACACCCTTGGGTCTGCACATAGGGATACTGAAGTATCACTAGATACAATAAATAAAACACTGACAAAAGAGTTAGAAACATTTAAGTCAGAAAATGAAACTTTTGTGAAGCTGTTAGATAAAGAGTTATTTTTGAACAAGCTGTCAGAAGAATGTTATGAATCAACTGTAAGGAAATAAAACTTTATGAACAAACTGTTGAGTAAAGAAACTGTAATGGATCAACTATTATGTAACAAAGCAACTAGGAATAGACTATTAGGAAATGAAACTGTAGATGTCGACCAAGATACAGGATGCGGGACAGTTGAGATTCTTAAGGAGAGCTTTGACAAAGACATGTTTAACATAAACATTGTAAATACAAAACAGAGTACAAACAGAGTACAACTGTGGGGAAGATGTAGGATTATAGAAACTTCTTAAATTCAGGCAGTTCGACCCGATGTTCCGTTAGTAAAATGCGAGATGAAGATATGTCTGGAAAAGTCGAAGCCCTTTAGTTGTTCACCCAGACGACTGTATTATGCAGAACAAAATCAACTACAGAATAAGTTAGATGAATACCTAAAGAATGGGATAATACAACCTAGTGATTCGGAATATGTCCCTCTCATAGTTTTATTCAGAAAGAAGACAGGGGACTTGCGACTGTGCATCGACTACCGAAAACTGAATAAAGTTTAAATAAAAGACAACTATCCCCTGCCATTAATAGACGATTTATTAGACAAACTGGTCAACAAAACTGTGTTTACCAAGCTCGATCTTAAAAATGGCTATTTTCATGTTTTCATGGATAAGGATTCGGTGAAATACACCTCATTCGTCACCCCTCTAGGACAATTCGAATTCCTGCAAATGCCAATGGGCATTAGGAATGCCTCAGCTGTATTTCAACGTTTTGTGAATAAAATGTTTGCCGATCTGATAAGAGAAAACAAAGTTATAGTTTATATGGACTACATAATGGTTGCAAGTTCAAATCCGGAAGAACATTTATATACTTTAAAGAAAGTATTTAATAGGTTGGTAGGTTAGGTTAGGTTAGGGCGGCGGCTGACACAAGGTCAGCCCACTTAGGCCATCACTGGCCCATTGTGATACCGGAATGGATCTTTTATACCCTCTTACCACAAAGTTAGAAAGACTCCCAGCCCGTTTCTCTTATGAAACCTGCTATTTTCTTCGGGGGGATAGCTGCTAATTCAGCTAGGTTGTTGAGAAAGTATTCACCTATATACTTTTTCCTGCGCCTGATTAGGGCCACACCGGAGCAGAAGAAGTGCTCTACTGATTCTACTTCTTCCTCGTTTTGGCAACTTCTGCAGAAGTCGTTGTTGGGGACATTTAGTCGGGATGCGTGGGCTCTTACGAGCCAGTGGCCTGTGATTGCTCTAATCACAGCTGAGTGCGGTGAAGACTAGAAAGCATTTTTGTGCGTTTGGCGTCAACGTTAGGCCATGTTTGGCGACTGGTTTTGCAGTGTGTGGTATTGTTCCACATTTCTTGTTCAAGGAATCTAAAGACTTCCCTTGTCCTGAGCTTAAAAGTGGCTAGGGGCATACGGAAGTCCTCCTTGTCTGGAAGGAGAACTGTGGTGGTGCCGCGTCTGGCCAGTTCATCGGCTATTTCGTTCCCCTCAATATTTTGGTGCCCTGGCACCCAGACTAGGGAGATAACGAACTGCTGTGCCATCTCTTGCAGAGATTTGCGGCAGTTGTTCACTATCGTCGAGTTTGAAGATAGCGCGCGAAGTGATTTTATTGCTTTATAAGGCTAGAGTGGCGTAGGCAACTAAGAGCCTCGCTTATGGCGAGAATCTCTGCCTGGAAAACGCTGCAGTGGTCCGGAAGACGGAAATGTATTCTAATACTGAGCTGCTCGCAGAAGACACCTCCTCCAACTCGATTATCGAGTTTGGAGCCGTCTGTGAAGAAATTTATACAGTCATTTTGTGCAAAGGGACTTACCGCCCAGGCCTCCCTGGAGGGAAAGACTGTGTTGAACGTTGTAGAAGTGTATTCTACGGTTATGCAATAATCTGTTAATTGCTTGTTTGCGCCCATTGATAGGATGGATGAGTGCCCATATTGATGGACTGTCCAGACGTTTGCGTCTCTCAGACGTCGTGCTGTGATGGTGGCGGTTTCGTTTGCCACTAGTAGAATTGGGGATATGCTAGTAATAGCGTTGAGCGCTTCACTAGAGGTTGTTCTAAGAGCTCCTGTCATGCATAGTTGAGCTACTCTCTGCCCCTTGTTGAGCGCCTTGAGTTTAGAACTATACAGCAGCGCTGGCCACCAAATGGATACCCCATACAGGAGAATGGGTCTAACAATGGCGCTGTATAACCAGCTAACTACAGACGGGGACATCCCCCATTTGCGGCCTACTGCCTTTTTACAAGTGAAGAGTGCAATGTTGGCTTTTCGCACTCTATCCGCTATAGTGAGATTCCAGTTCAGTTTCTTGTCTAGTACAAGTATTTTGCACTGTCGCTAAACTCTAGAACGGAACGGTTTAATTTTGGGGCAGATAACTTTGGGATCTTAGTCCTCCTGGAGAAGAGAATAAGGTCGGTTTTGCTTGGGTTTACGTTTAACCCACATTCAGATGCCCATCTTGACAGTTTTCTTAACTTAACTGTCATAATGTCACATAGGCTTTGCGGAAATTTTCCCCGCAGCATAACAACAACATCATCCGCATAAGCAACAATCTTGCACCCTCCATCTTCTATGTCGCGTAGCAGCGTGTTTACTGCTAGGTTCCATAGAAGCGGAGAGAGTACCCCCCCTTGAGGAGTACCTCTGCTGACGTGCCTGCACAGAGTAGATGCT